>JASANE010029633.1:0-26945 GCA_030248225.1 Trileptium ribeirensis
CTATTAAGAAAATGCAGTTGTCGGGCTGAAACCAACATATGTGTATGTGTGCTTAATTAAGGATAGTTTATTATGATTTCGTTTCAAGTTTACTCAGAAATATAATGGTAGTGTAGGCTTTATGCTGGTGTGACATATTTCTATTAAGAAAATGCAGTTGTCGGGCTGAAACGAACATATGCGTATGTGTGCTTAATTAAGGATAGTTTATCTATGATTTGGTTTCATGTTTACTCAAAGATAATGGTAGTGTAGGCTTTATGCTGGTGTGACATATTTCTATTAAGAAAATGCAGTTGTCGGGCTGAAACCAACATATGTGTATGTGTGCTTAATTAAGGATATTTTATCTATGATTTGGTTTCAAGTTTACTCAAAGATAATGGCGGTGTAGGCTTTATGCTGGTGTGACATATTTCTATTAAGAAAATGCAGTTGTCGGGCTGAAACCAACATATGTGTATGTGTGCTTAATTAAGGATAGTTTATCTATGATTTGGTTTCAAGTTTACTCAAAGATAATGGCAGTGTAGGCTTTATGCTGCTGTGACATATTTCTATTAAGAAAATGCATTTGTCGGGCTGAAACCAACATATGTGTATGTGTGCTTAATTAAGGATATTTTATCTATGATTAGGCTTCAATATTCTACATGTGAAGTTAGTTGTCGCAAAAATTTTCTATTACCACGCTTCGTTTATCTTTTGCAGTGTGCGCTGCTAAATGATGACACAAGCCACATATCAGAGTAGAATGAATATCACCAATATTGAAACTGATTATTTTAATGTCTCCAAGCAGTTAAAGTATAACCGAAACGGTAATAAGTTTCGCTGTAAAAAACCAATTTTTGACTAAAATTTCTAAGTAGAGACATTGAGTATTGTATTTCTTTGAAGAAATGTGTCACAGAAGTAGGTTATGATTCTTAATAATCGTGTTCTAAAGATAAAGTGTCTTAGCTAAGGGTCATATATACGGTAAGATCCAATAACGAAAGCATCTTAAAATATATATTTCGTCCTGAGAAAAAATGCGTCCTGAGAGCTTTGACCTCGGCTTACTCGCGTGGAACGAATTAACAATAACCACTCGGATATTTCAAATCTCAAACTTTGCTGTTATTAGATATTGCGCGTAGTTTTATGCCCGTGACAGCTTCGTAACAAAGTTAGTGTAAACTCCATTTTGTATATAAACTCTCATAATCTAAACCATTTACGACAGGAATTTAACAACATCGTTTGAAGTAGTAAAATTACGGCATAGTTTCGTATCGCAGCTTGATTGTGGTTTTGAAGACGTTTTTTGCTCGACAATCTTGGAGAATAAAATTTGGACTCATAACACGGTTATGCATTAAATATTTATAGATTATCTAATAGAGGTTAGCTGAAGAAGTAGCACTAGTGGCTCTAAATTAAAATAAAATGTTCTCGCTCAGTTTTAAATGAAGGCAAAGCGTTGGAAATAAGGCATAGTCGCGGCTAGACTCTATTTTCGTCACATGGCCTTGATTTTGTTTACGCCTTCAGGCATACTTTGGCCATTTTCCTTGCAATTGCTAAAAACGCGAGGTGGTGGGTAGGCGCTCTTAAATATCTGCCACGATGATAAAACTCAGGACTAGAATTGATCGTAGTTTTAGATTTTGGTTTACACTCGAAATCATAATTTACGTATTAACTATTACTGTAGATAAACTTGAATAAACTCACTGGCTCAGTTGGGAGAGCGTAGTACTTTTGACCGTAAGGGCAACTGTTCAATCCTGGCAGAGATAGTCATAATTCCACCCAGCCCCCCGGTATAGGTAAACTGAGCAGCATATTTGCAATGAATGATCACGATGATGCTACTTGCGATGTGGATCCAGTCCCAGTCTAGACATCATACGTGATCGGTACCGTCGCTTTGTATGCAGTGGCAATTTTCGTTTCATAGTTCAATGCACCGACTTCAGGCTTTATACACCTGTGGAAATAGCATCGCTGACATAAATAAATGCTCGTACGATGAGATAGGACAAATTAATGCTAAACAAAAATTCACGGCATTTTTGTAGCGTATAAAAACTGGCACGGAATGAAATCAGTCGTTATCATTTTACTCAATTTTAAAATGTTTATTTGCAGGGCAAAGTCGTTCGTGGCATCGTTATACTGAATCCAAGCAATCCGCTTGGAATTACATTCTCAAAGCAACAACTGATTCCGATATTGGAATGGGCTCAGGCGTAAAAGGCTTTTTGTGTTAATTTCATTTTAACTTGATCGCGTTAACGATTATTAGTCCATTTTAGATCCATTTAATTTATCGAAAATCTGAACATAGTGAAAAATTTATACATTATTTATATAATAATGTAACAGCCAATATACATTATGTATTAATTAAGCAACATTATATATACATATATATATCACAATTAGTATATATTTAATGTATTTTGCAATATGCATGTAAATTACAGCACTGTTTTATATACGTTTAAACATGTATTTGAAAACATACTCGTACTGTAATATGCAATCCCGAGAAGCAACAAAAGGATTTGCAGGCCACGTCAGGGCCATGATTGAAGCAGTATAACAGTGGTGTCGGAAGAAGAGTGGATGCAGGAGGCGCACCCCTGACTTCTTATTATTAATAATTTAGGATTTATATCCAAAAGGTGAAACTGGCAAACGATAAACATTGGGAAGCGAATTTTGTGCGTTCATTATTCTCTACTGATTTTATTTCTATATATATGATTTGAAATCAATTGTGGGCCACCAGTCACATCGTAGCAATATTTGAATGTCCATAACCAGTCAGCTAATCTGCCTGTTTCATGGTTTGACGAATTGGATCTTAAATGCGTGTAGACCTATTTATTATAAATATACTTAACTTATTGACCAAACATGTTCGAGGAAGTAAGTAAAACAGTGATGTTATCCATAATTACTTTTTACGATTACCAGGTTTTTGCCATAAAAAAAACCAATTTAACCCTTGATTAGATTATTCTAGCACATATTAAACACTATAATTCGACAGCCGCTGATGCGTTTGTTTGAAATGTTTGACAGAAGTGCAGTAAATTTACGTATACGAAATTGCTCTCAAATAAGTAAAACGATAGCCGCGGTGGTTTTAAAAATTCAAGATAGTTTCCTGTTATTGGTGTCATGCGATTACGAGCTTGCCTTCAAAATCCACCTATCACAACAGCGATTTTATTTGACGAACATATAGAGATATACATATAAAAACATATATATAGGCATATATGTATAAACATAAAAATAAAGGTAATGCCATATAAACATGAAAATTAATGTGCCATAATATGTATAAAACAAATTAATTTGGGAATAGTAGCAACAGTTTAAGGGCTGAGGTTCCGTTTAGCGATAGTTTTGTATAACGAATTAGTAAATTTTTCAAGAGTTCGTAAACATACTTCAGAATTAGGATTTATTGTCGTTGCCTTGAGCTATAACTGAAAACTATTTCAGCTGTGGCCGATCCAGAGCAGGATCAGAGATGTTGAAAAATCGCTGAGTTTCGTGTTTGGGAACTATTGAAGGTTCAGCCTATTCTAGCTGATATTCTGATGTGCTCCAAAATTATTGGTTGAAAGGTAGCGGAAAGTGCTACCAGAGTACTCCGCCTCACAAGCGAAACCGCAAAAAAACTGTATACAACAAAGGATATTACGCCCAATCTCGAAAATAGTTCTAATTTGCAACTTGGGAAACGCATTTTTGAAAAAGCCTATTCAGCTGTTTGTTAAGCTTTATGCGGGTGGGTATCAAAATATGACAATTTGACAGTGAGATAGTGAGCACTGTCGGGATCAACTAAAGCTGACGTAGTCAGGTTGATCCAGTCGTTTTAAATATTATCCGCGAGATTAAAACATTTATTTAGTAATGTTCTGATCAAACTATCAATCACCGCCGCTCGGCAGTTGTTTACTTTTAAAAAATATATTGCGTAAAAAACCTGAATTCTTGGTCGATAATGAATGCTAAAATTAGAGTTTGATACACACGATATAATAACCAGGCCTGTGAAGATCAGTTTGGGAGACGTGGAAGTTAAGATTTTCTGTTGGTTTTTGGAAACTTTTAATGTATACAAAAAAGAGATGCTGCTACTTGCCTCAGTTTCGATGCTAGATTTGATCGAGTCGTGCTTTTGATTGAGGTAATGCAAGAAAGCAAAAGCCCTGTTGATCGTCATCGAAAGTGCCAACTGGTGTCGTTCATATATCTTTCATAGAATTTCGGTTTATAAAATGTAGAACATTGTGCAAGCCAAGCGTTTTCGGATTTACGCATGAAAATATTGACAAGCGTGGGTCTTAGCTGGGGATCCCACTGCAATACCCTCAAATTGTTGGCATAGAACTTAGTAAGTCCGTTGGCATAAGCGTTGGGATTTCAAACTGATTAGCTGCTGTTCTGATCATTTGTATTGTTTCTTCGATAGGGACGTTTGTGAATAGGGACGATACGTTGAAATTTGCAAAAATAATTAATGCCGTAAGGTGAATTTACAATTTCTTGTGCGAAATTAAACGAGTTAGTTATAGAAACTCATTCTTAGTAATCGGCTCTAGCACTAAAATTGCGTACTGTAGAGTTTATGCACGATAATATTAGTCTGAGCGGAATGTCAGGTTTATGCACCTTAGGTGTGCCGTATAGTACTGATTGCCTGGATCATGACAGCATATTTTCTGTAGGGCGGCCTCACCAATATTCCGGTAGCACCCTGCCTACTTTTGGGTGGCGTACTGCGCCGTTGGAATAGTGTTTTATAAACATTTAGGAAACAACTATTTGTCATCATTGACGAAATATATGCGCTTTCATATTTCGACGAAAACAGCACATTTGAAAGCAGTTTTAGCTACGAAGTTCCAGATCCAGCCCGAACATTCCGCGCTTGGGGAATGAGTAAGGTATGTATTGCAAACTCACATTTTGACAAGAACAGCACATTGAAAGCAGTTTTGGCTACGAAGTTCCAGATCCAGCCCAGTCAGTCCGCGCTTGGGGAATGAGTAAGGTATGTATTGCAAACTCATATTTTGACAAGAACAGCACATTGAAAGCAGTTTTAGCTACGAAGTTCCAGATCCAGCCCAGTCATTCCGCGCTTGGGGAATGAGTAAGGTATGTATTGCAAACTCACATTTTGACAAGAACAGCACATTGAAAGCAGTTTTGGCTACGAAGTTCCAGATCCAGCCCAGTCATTCCGCGCTTGGGGAATGATTATAGTACATAATGCTGACAAAAGTATAAGAAATTTCGAAATGATTTAGTTTAAAAAAATTTGGATATTTAATGTAAATATAATACATAGTATGAATTTTTAGTTTAGACAATATATCCTGCACATTTATGTGCGTAAAATATATTAATCGAAGTGCAAAGTGTTGCTAAATTAGTTAACAATATCGTTAGTTTTTTAATCATTTATATTTTGAACAAATTTTAATCCCAAGATTAAATCTGCTAAATCTAAAAATATTACAGAAAATTAAAAATTTCTTCTTAAAGCTTCCATATGAGACGACGGTCCATTGTTAAGTTACATTTTCAAAATAATCATAATGTAATACTGTACAGAATTTGAAATTGTATGTATACCAACTAACCCTACAGCTGATTGTCAGACCAAGAGGGTTCCAGACACACCTTATGCTAACAATACACACATGCTCAAGATCCAAGGTCCCTGAGGTGGGAAGTCAGGTGCTCGGCTTGGAAGGGGGAGTGTCGGCCTTCGACCTCCTCCAAGTGGAATCAGCCGGTCGGCGGGGTGGGTTAGCGTTTGGTGATTTTCGCCGAAGGGAGGATGCGACACCTTAGTAGATAATGCCCTAATTGGCATATATGAAATGAAACAATAAAGTAGTATCTTTTATTTTTATAGATTTCGGGAGCCTTGTTGATCCTGTATTATGAGAGGGCGTTAAAACTAACCCAAATAAAAAATAGCACCTTTCCAAAATTTTACTGACCTGTATATTTTGTCTTCCTCGATATTGATTGATATAAAAATGGCTCCAATGTCAAGTTTTGCCCGTACCGACAATAATATCACCGAAGCATGCGCTGGACTGGCATTTCGGTGTAAAATCTGGTAAAAATGTTTCTAATAATTATCTTTATACAACAAGGTATTATATAAATATGTTTAGTGATACGGCTAGTCTTAAAATGTTCCTTGTATCATGTGTTCTTGGGGTTTCAAATTTTCATCTCGAGGCGTTGGTTCAATCGTTGCTGAATCGTGGGTGTAGTTATCAAGCAATATAAGTATATATAGCTACTGCCGAAACGTCAATTTTGTAGTTAATATAAATCAGCGTTAGATGGTGAGGAGCCCCAGGGTGTAAATATGTCTTTAGAGGTCCGACTCTTACGTGCTAAGTTCTACTCTCACTAAATACTCGGAGCGTTGAGTGGACAGGTGTTGAAAACAGCACCTTTATAACGGCTGGCAAGTCGAACACGAATAGGTAAATCGGTAGTCAGTCTCACTTTTTGGCCGTAGGCTGGGGGTTGGAATTGCACGACAGACCAATGAAACATTGGACCTAACAACAACAGGCCAGGTATCGCTGTAAGATTTAGGGGGTAGAACACGAAATTATCCGTCCCTAGTTAAGTAAAATTTAGTTGTAAATTAAACAGTAATCGAGAAACTAAATAGCAGTTGTTAACAGTAGGTTCTGAAGGCTACACTAGTCGATTAACCCTGAAAAAAGTGTGCATACGTATATGGAAAACATTAATGGCATCCAACTTAAAAAATGGATTCACTTCTCCAAAGCGTTCTCAAATTATAGTGTTTGTCACGTCGAACATTTTCTCGATCGTCGCTGCTGAGTTAGATTGAAATTTTTGACAGAAGAGCGATAATATACGAAATTGCTAAGCGATAGTGACTAGAAATTGATGATATCGTCTTCCTAATGGCCCAGCTGCTTTTAAATGAAACTCGTTCCAAAATTAGCCCAAATATTAATTCGTCGTCCGTAACCTCTTAACGTGTTGGCTCAAATTTTTGCTGTGTATAAGACGTTATATTTTGTGTCAGCAGTCATCACATATGTCTTGTAGCTTATATCTCCTATTTAGGCTTTATTCTAGACACTGATTTGCCAAACTTACAAGTTTATCATGGTCCTAGTAATAATTTTACATTTGATTCAGATCATAGAAAAATTATGTCAGCGGTGCACTGAAGTTCTTTCAGGAATCCTATGCCTTTATTCTAGACACTGATTTGCCAAACTTACAAGTTTATCATGGTCCTAGTAATAATTTTACATTTGATTCAGATCATAGAAAAATTATGTCAGCGGTGCACTGAAGTTCTTTCAGGAATCCTATGCCTTTATTCTAGACACTGATTTGCCAAACTTACAAGTTTATCATGGTCCTGGTAATAATTTTACATTTGATTCAGATCATAGAAAAATTATGTCAGCGGTGCACTGAAGTTCTTTCAGGAATCCTATGCCTTTATTCTAGACACTGATTTGCCAAACTTACAAGTTTATCATGGTCCTAGTAATAATTTTACATTTGATTCAGATCATAGAAAAATTATGTCAGCGGTGCACTGAAGTTCTTTCAGGAATCCTATGCCTTTATACTAGACTCTGATTTGCCACATGTACATTTTTATCATGGTCCTAGTAATAATTTTACATTTGATTCAGATCATAGAAAAATTATGTCAGCGGTGCACTGAAGTTCTTTCAGGAATCCTATGCCTTTATTCTAGACACTGATTTGCCAAACTTACAAGTTTATCATGGTCCTAGTAATAATTTTACATTTGATTCAGATCATAAAAAAAATTATGTCAGCGGTGCACTGAAGTTCTTTCAGGAATCCTATGCCTTTATTCTAGACACTGATTTGCAAAACTTACAAGTTTATCATGGTCCTAGTAATAATTTTACATTTGATTCAGATCATAGAAAAATTATGTCAGCGGTGCACTGAAGTTCTTTCAGGAATCCTATGCCTTTATTCTAGACACTGATTTGCCAAACTTACAAGTTTATCATGGTCCTAGTAATAATTTTACATTTGATTCAGATCATAGAAAAATTATGTCAGCGGTGCACTGAAGTTCTTTCAGGAATCCTATGCCTTTATTCTAGACACTGATTTGCCAAACTTACAAGTTTATCATGGTCCTAGTAATAATTTTACATTTGATTCAGATCATAGAAAAATTATGTCAGCGGTGCACTGAAGTTCTTTCAGGAATCCTATGCCTTTATTCTAGACACTGATTTGCCAAACTTACAAGTTTATCATGGTCCTAGTAATAATTTTACATTTGATTCAGATCATAGAAAAATTATGTCAGCGGTGCACTGAAGTTCTTTCAGGAATCCTATGCCTTTATTCTAGACACTGATTTGCCAAACTTACAAGTTTATCATGGTCCTAGTAATAATTTTACATTTGATTCAGATCATAGAAAAATTATGTCAGCGGTGCACTGAAGTTCTTTCAGGAATCCTATGCTGGAAATTTAAGATTTATTTTATAGTAAAAGAGTATATACTCAGGATTTTCTTCTATCGCAATATCTCATCCCCTGATGTTGTACAAAATTGTGACACTTTATATTCCAAAGTTTTTTGAAACGAATAAACCCATACAGATTTTGAAAAATGGCTGAACCATTGTAATGGTCAAAATACTGGCCAAATACGGAATTTCATTTTGTCCTGGGTTTCAAGCTAATGTTTTCATGCAAAAACCGCTCAAACTTCAAAAATTCCGTCTTTTAATACAAATTTCTTGTCTGAAACTACATCTGTTCAATGTCGTTTTCTGGTATAAACTTGGAATTGATTCGAGGATCGTGTCAACTCCCTGAGCATAGTCAATACATCGCATGTGATAATGTATGGAATGAAAATGCAACTTTACCAAAACATACTTTTCCATTGAGTTTTTGAGTTTCTAATTTCGGGATATGCACGGATCTAAAAACCAAATCCAGGAGTCGTTAACATTGCGATAAACATAAATTGCACCAATAGGTTTATTATTTGAAAACATCCAAGAAATTCTTTACTTTGTTTTAGCAGGGACTCGAACCCGGGCGTCTAGCTTGCAAGACTAGCACGCTACCACTACGCCACTGATTTATATACACATAATTTATATAGTATTAGCTACACCATGCTGATATTTACACACAATATATAATGGGATTGTGTATGGTGTCCTTGACACCGTCAGTAAAAACAATAGGTAGATAAAGACATTTTAGCTACGTTGATGGTGTCTCATACACCGTCTATTACATTGTATAGTGCAGGTATGTACCGTATACGACTGGGCAGTGTCGTCTAGACCATTGGGGGACAAAATTTCACATGGGGTTCTTTATAACGTAAACGTCGCATTAGCAGGTGGCTTTTACGCAATATCAGTTTTTGGGCAGTTTTCATTTTAAATAAATTTTTTATAAAATATTTTGGAATATGTATGGTATTTATGATATAGTAACATGACGAGATGCCTTGTTTGGTAATAAAATGTGCATTGGATTTAAATATAAATTTTCTAGGATTTTGGTATGGCTGGAATTCGAGTATCAGCTGTTCATACTTGCAACGTCGAGGTATTAGCAGGGCTCAAAGTTTTAGGATGTTTTCATTGCGTCCCACCGATTTTATCCACAATTACTTCGAAGCTTTTGACAGACTATGGTAAGGATTTAAACTGAAAATTATTTTGTGTAAATAACTCTCTGACAGCATACTAGAATAAATTATATAAAGGTAATTAATAAAATGATTTGCTGGAAAATTGTTTTATACGTCTTTCGAAAACTCTCCTGATAAAGGTGTATAATGTAGCAAACTGATTTGTGACAAATGCATGACTGAACTGGCAGCACACAGAGAACAATTTCATGCAAATGATTCAATTAAGCAATAAAGAAACATGAATATTTAACATTGTTCAGAAAGATCGAACTGCCGACGAACGAGAAAACCCCAAGTAGCATAACCCCAAATAAAATGAATCTATCGATCCTTCCTTGTGACTTGACAGTCGCAAGTGTATGTTTGACAGTCGCAATTGAACATTACTCACATTTCACAGGTTGGCGATTTGGTCGCGAATGTCAAATATTTTTATCTGCACCGTGATCCGGGATTCGAACGGTAAAAGCACACTGGCTCCTCTGTTCTTCGGCTTGTGCACAGTTGGACGATATTAATTATATCAGTAGAAAATTCACCCCGAAATTTTACCCGAAAACAGATGCGATGCTCTTGAATTATGAATAGAAACGTACACCGGTGGTGCACTGTATAGACTAGATGCTGCACTGAGACAGTCGGGTTCAGAGCCACTGCTTTAAAACATTGGCTGGCTAGATGAAACCACGAATAATGATTAGATAGCTAATAAACGGTACTAAACAGATAACTAAAAATAGCAATCATTCACAGTTGCATCTTAAACAAATAGAAAAATGGATATGATATAGTGCGCAGCTTTGCAACTATCAACACGCCCACTGTTAACATTTCAACCAAATACCACCAATCATCCTAAAATTGTACAGCATCGCTATAGCTATATCTACGCTTTCTTGACACAAAATTACTTATTTCTGATCTGTTATTCACTTTCCGAACAATATAATGGCCATATTTTAGGCCTGCCGTTGCAATAGCTTAGATTCCCTATATTGTAAAAACATTTATCACATCGTTTTAGCGGTTACCATGCATTGAAACAACAAAATCCTACACGATTTTGGTCTAATGCGGCGTTCATGTTATAATGTCCCCAACGTTTGGAACCTATGTACACCACACAGTGTCAGTCACACTGTTGACAACAGGGTGTCTTAGACACACCCATGTTTTTAATAAATTTTTTCAATGGTAATTAGTTACGCGTATTACCACTTCTCCACAGCGTTAGACACACCGTGTCTTCTGGCCGTTTTATTGACAGTGTTCGGAATTATTTGAGCAATGTTCATATGGGCTAGATACAAATATCGTAAATTTAGAAAAACTACACAGGACAGTTGACTAATAAACCGCATTAGCTGCAGACGGTGTCACTTATAGTTAATTCGCGCCAAAATGGTAGCTAAGGGCGTGTACGACACTGTCAAGAAAAACGTAGTAGCTAGGGGTGTGTCGTGCACCCTCGGCAATGTTTTTACAGTATTGATGTTACCATGACTGTCTATACGGTAGGGTCGCGACTACAGAGGGACAAAGGTTCCAAACAGCGGATACATTATAACGTGAACGCCGCATAATACTAGTAGCTGAATAACATTTTATCACAAGCAGGAGACATAAAAGAAATGTTTTTCACTTTATATTGCAATGTTTAAAAACAATTTATGATAAAAAAACTAGGGATATTCAGTTATGCGTTCAGGAGCTGTAGCCGTTGTTGTAATATAATTTTGCATTTTTGCATCAGTAACCAATAAAACGGATAATCTATCTTACACAAACATTTGAAACCCTTGATTTACGGTAAAATTAGGTTTATTTGCTCACTCGTCCATGCGGTGCTGTAGTCGTTATAAAAATTTGCATTAGTGCAGTGACCTAGAAACAGGATCATCTATCCTACACAAAATTTGTCATGATTTATGGTATTTTATAATAAAATCACGGTCTAATACACTGAAGCGTAATCTTGTGTTCCAATGCGCAGAATATATTGGGTTATTCTAACTTTTCATTGCTCGCCGGTGTTATAGAATTTTGGCTTTCAATTTGTAGATTTTATATGAATTGGAGGCGTGAGTGGACTGTAGGTGCACACATGCACCGTGGTTGTTCTTTTGACAAAATCACAAACTGACTCGTGCAAATATTCGTGTTCATAGATCAGCCATCGGTGTTCGCAGTTTAGCGAACTTGAGCATTGAGAAGGGGCTTCAATCTCAATTTTGCTTTAACATGTATGTACGCTCTCACCAAGTGACATGTTTAGTGGCACCATACGTGTGTGGAAAGATTTTTTCTGCGGAATTAGTCGTGTCAAAAATCCTATGTATGTTTCGTAAATTTCGTAAGTGGATGATGTCATGACGTGATTCTACAAGATGTTCAAGATAAAAATGCAATAAGATGTTCGTAAATTTTTGATGCATTTACATAAAATATATAGTGACCACGAGTAAGCGCCTAGCTGCTCGTGTGTTGCAAATCGTGACTGTGCTAATTACGGATTCCATGATGTGTGCACTATCAACGATTTAATATTGTGAACTGACCTAAAAAAAGAACAACCGCGGTGAACGCACCTACAGCGAATTAACAATTAGAATCGGTTATTTAATTTTTATATCTTTGTATAGCATTTCGGTTTCGTTACTCTGGGAGACTGATTTGAATATGTGTGTCTTTTAATACGAGGAATTTTTTATTAAAGACTGGCTCGATAACGTTTATTTTCCTGAGAACACAACAAAGCTACGAGAAGGCTACAACACAGTCGTTGAATGCCTAAATCGTCTCGGTATCAGCTATGTTCGACCGAAAGCTGGATTTTTTGTATTCGCTAATTTTTGGAAAGTATGGTTGTTCAAACTATTATATATAATAAATAACCCGTAATATTTTAGTTTTTAATAATAGATGTGCTACCAACTTTGACACGGTACCTAAAATCAAATAGCGTCGAAATCAGGCTATAAAATCAGGCGTATGTCCGTCAGAACTGACATCATTTTTTATCTAAATGTCGTATGTATTTGTGCAGATCTCTTCCAGACTTTTACAGTTTTTTCTACTTCTTCATGATGGACTACAAATTTGCCTAGTGAATTCATGCTGTTTGACAATAATTTTAAAATCGAACTGAAGTGTGGATAACTCTATAATGCAGATTTCAGAATCTGTTACTGGGATAATTTCGAAAATCGTATTATTTGGCCTTTGTATCAATGAAATTCCGGTAGGATGCAATTGTGGATGTCGGTATAGTCTAAATTTGCCGCTCAATACGGTAAACTGAAAATGAAAACCTGAAATATTTTTAATTAGAAAAAATGGTACAATATAAATAGATCGAGCCAGATATATCGTTTCATTATTGTGATAGCTTTGATATGTGCCAAACGCAACCACGGTGCTAACCAGTGTTCCAGTTAGTACGGTAGCATAACTTTTAAAATTGGCCGTCATGGCCATTTTTATCATGTCTACAATCAAACCATAGGCCCATTAATTCCATGCTTCAACTGCCAAAAAGACGCAGACTTTAGAGGGTATATTTCATAACTAACTTCCAAGAAAATTTGACACTTCAAGCTATGGGCTCCCCAGCTTGCCGTGTTGGACGCAGCTGCGAGTTCTTTTATTGAATTTAGCCCAGGAAGAAACCAATTATTCATAACTATTCACAAGTGAATTGAAAAAATAACAGGTTAAATAATGCCATATGCACTATAACCTATAGTTCACCTTCAACCTGGAAGAAATTCCTTTGGTCAGAATTTAGAAAATTTCTTCTTTGGGTGTTTTAAACTTTGGCGGATCACGACAGCCGTTCTGACACAAAGGCATTCTATATCAAAGTGGTAATTTTCGACGAAAGAAATCCGAGAAGCGCTGCAGTTTAAAATGAAGCAGGACCCTAAACAATGGACAAAATCACAAGTCCAATCGGTGTTTGTTTGGTGATATTTGGTACGAAATTATTCGAGCAGCTCAAACTCAAGGCTAGGTGGTGGACAAACATGAATACCATGAGAATATCAGTCCAGTGATAAGTTAGGCGTGATACAGACAGACAATAATTTTGACGCACAGTTGACCACAATTTGATGTAACTCTGCTTAGACTGCACTATCTGCTTCAATAACTATCCTAAACAAATATGTTAATTTTTCAAAACATAAAAAAATATTTGCACTATAGGAAATATTTGTGATTTCGAAAATTATGGAAATAGACTGGGCTGTACCAAATATAAGATGCTACGCTTAGACCATCTGGTTTAGTGCCATTGTTTTTAATTATTGGCCAACCAGTTGAAACCATGCATAATGGCTTAGATCGAGCGAAACTAATAACTGCCTAATAATTTCAACTAATGGATTTCAATCATTCATTATTGCTCATTTTAATAAATCGGATAATTTTTTTTAAAAATAGAGACGATAGCAGGAACATTTGCCAATTATTGTACAAATTTTTTCACCCCTTATTTCGTATCCATATTTCAATATCGGGATAAACTCAGCTGGATCCGGTCAGCCGTGTAAACGAACCGGCACTTACAGAGAAAACTTAAGTTAACTTAAAACTTAGAAGCAACTATAAAAGCAACTCCAAATAGAAGCAACTATTTCAAAGCCATAAATTATAGCAGCGAAATATACACGAACCTTGTCCCAAAATTGGGTTTAGCTTTCCCAGAAATTGCACGATATTAGGAAAACACTTGTGATATAGTTGATAGGTATACCGACTGTCAAAATTTAAACCAACTACCGTCAACCATCCTCGAACTTGGTAATAACATCGGCACGCACATACGCTACTGTGACACAAAATTGATTGTTTATGCTTTCTTTTATTCAGTTGCTAAAGTCTAAGCATTATATATCTAGGACCTGAAGCTTGTTATAAAGGATAAGACCTTATATCGCAACCTGCTGGATTGTAAGCAACCTTACTCTTTCGAAAATCCTAGAACCGCCAATAATTCGGATCTCGCCGCCTGAAGTCTTTCGCTTGACTTCAATATATATGGCCATTAGGGCTTGACTTTGTTATAGGAATCAAATTCTTATACGGTGACTGCAGGTTTCAGTCTGCAAGATTCCATGATTTTCAAGTATTTTCTTTGGATTTTTTGAAAAATTTTACCCAGGATGTTTAACAAAATTCTTTGAACATATTAAATTAAGCGAAAATAGAACTTCAAAACAAACAATTGTTGCATGCTAAATAATACTTGTAGCTAAGCTATCTTCTCAATAGTCATGATGTTGTTTTAACGCTCCCAGCTGCCATGTAAAACCAGTGGCCTCAGGCATAGCACCGCGTCGGCTAGTTTCAAGTTCGGCCATTGCTTCCTGCAGTTACTTCTGTTATCGCTTCTGTGTTGGCCGCAGTTTCTACTGTTTTGTTTTTGCCCTCAAGTGTGGCACGTTAATAAGCTCTTGCTCCCTTAATGCTCTGGCATGTCCTGGGTGATTGGTGCTCCTGAAGGGCCACCGCGGTTTTGCATTGCTTCGTCAATAATGCACTGCCAACGATTCCTTCCTCAATATTTCCACCAAAATATCACCGCTGACCAGAGATGGAACCGGGTCACCATTTTGTCACCCACTGACCCTTTGATATGGTCATGGTAGCGACCCGGTGACCCTGTACGGTAGCAAAGTAGTCATAAGGCTACTTCCCAAGGCAACCTATGCATAATCTGCGAACTTGTAAAAGAAATCGTCTTTGAAAGCAGCTGAATATTTACTTGGCAGATTGCAATCGAAGACGAATAACAATCGTGTCTTGGTAGCGCTTTAGCCAGAGACTACTCTCTTGGACTAAGGTGGGTATTCAAACGAAATGTAAGCAATTTGGCTGTGTTTTGAGAGTCGTTTTGTCATGTTTTGAAGTCGTATGTACGCTGATTGCAAGCACCTTGGAAGTACTAGCATATGAAACGAGTGTAAAAAAGCAGAGGTGCGAAAGCGTAAGATTTTCAAACTGTGGCTCGACTTTACTCTTCGGATGGAAGGCCGGTTCGGCTCGCGTAAAGTTTGCGATTCAATAATATGTACTAGAGAAACAAACAAACCAACAAACTAACTATATAGTGTTCTTTTAGACCATTTAAGATGCAACCCCAACTTTTCCAGAGCCACTGGGCTCCGACAGATACTGGGCTCTGACTTGGTACGGCTCTTCTTAAATCATTAGTAGATGAAAAAAGCTGCTTTGGAGCCCCCCGCCCAGCGGGAGCGGGGGATATCTGGGTCAAATGCGGGGATAGGCTTGGCGGGGGTTATGTAGGTCAAATGCGGGGATACGGGGATATTATTTGGGTCAGTGGGGGTATTATTTGGGTCAGCGGGGGTATTATTTGGGGTGGAGTGTGTATTATATGGTTGATTAATTATGTCAGCGGAGGTGATTAACGTGTAAAATCCATGTCGGCGGGGTTTTTGTTCAGGTGTCATAACTCCACCTTACTGAACGCTGCGTTATGGAATACAGTGTTCTCAGCACCTCCATCTGACCTACCAACCCAGTCATCTGTGTAACACCTAAACTACAATGTGCAATGGCAATGTGCAATAGATGTTGACGTGGTGTAGCCATAGTCGTACAGGCTATGTAGTAATGCACACACTTAACGAATATTAAGTTCCTGCAAATTGCATCAACGGCATAGATTCTTTAACTTCATATTGATATTAAAAGACGCCGACACCTCGCGCTGCTTTGGAAAGTGGCTTTAATCGATTACATGTTTGTAACAATTTCAGAAACTCTGCTGGATACTGTTATAGACTTTGTTTGATATATCATAATATTTTTTTGCATGAATACAGATCGGTAAAGTTTTGTTTAAAGAACAGAAATATTTCGGCATTTATCAAACGTTTTCCTTCAGAAGTTTAAACGTGTTGTAACCTATTAAGAAATAATAAAGTTAGTGATAAAGGATCAAGACTTCAGAAGAGTGCGTTTCGACGCCATGAGCTTTCACAACAGAATTGAAACTGTCGCTCGAGTTTCAAGAATGGATACATGCCCTAAATTCTACCCGCACTATGTGGTATTACAAAAAATGTGGATTGGAGCATGATTGAACTATGTCTTTGAATAGCAGTATAAGAGAAGTATTGTCTTGAACTTTAATACGACAGTTCGGACGCACAGCGTGTGTTTAGTTTTACAACCCCACGCATTGTGCATTCCAACAATTTTAACATAGTAGCACTCGCAGAGTAGTTTCAATACTGTTTATTTACAAGAACAAAATACTGTGCAAGTGTATGCTATTAGCATTATTTCACAGTATTATTTTGCTGTTGGTATTAGAACAAACATTAATGTCTTTGAAATGCTCACTCATAACGTACAGTTTCGGAGACCGGTAAATAGGTTTTAAAACTTTTCGTGTTTGGAAGTTTACTTATTCCTGTTTAACACATTAGCATTCTGACTGGAGTGATTAAAACTATGCAAACTCAGTAACTAACAAAATCGAATTCAGATTTTTCGCCGCATTTAGCTGCATATTAATCGTGCCAACAACAAAATTTGATGTTTTAGAGTTTTTTTTGGATAATACTATTCTAATTTTTTAAAAATGTAATTCATTCATTTTTAAAACGTTAGTTAAGTCCGATAAATAATTTAAATGTTTTTAGCCAGTTAGACTTATAGCCGAGTTTTATCAAAGACAAATGCTTCGTGGTTATTTTATCTATAGATATGCCTCTGTGTCCAACTAACAACAAAATTTGATGTTTTAGAGTTTTTTTTGGATAATACTATTCTAATTTTTTAAAAATGTAATTCATTCATTTTTAAAACGTTAGTTAAGTCCGATAAATAATTTAAATGTTTTTAGCCAGTTAGACTTTTTAGCCGAGTTTTATCAAAGACAAATGCTTCGTGGTTATTTTATCTATAGATATGCCTCTGTGTCCAACTAACAACAAAATTTGATGTTTTAGAGTTTTTTTTGGATAATACTATTCTAATTTTTTAAAAATGTAATTCATTCATTTTTAAAACGTTAGTTAAGTCCGATAAATAATTTAAATGTTTTTAGCCAGTTAGACTTATAGCCGAGTTTTATCAAAGACAAATGCTTCGTGGTTATTTTATCTATAGATATGCCTCTGTGTCCAACTAACAACAAAATTTGATGTTTTAGAGTTTTTTTTGGATAATACTATTCTAATTTTTTAAAAATGTAATTCATTCATTTTTAAAACGTTAGTTAAGTCCGATAAATAATTTAAATGTTTTTAGCCAGTTAGACTTTTTAGCCGAGTTTTATCAAAGACAAATGCTTCGTGGTTATTTTATCTATAGATATGCCTCTGTGTCCAACTAACAACAAAATTTGATGTTTTAGAGTTTTTTTTGGATAATACTATTCTAATTTTTTAAAAATGTAATTCATTCATTTTTAAAACGTTAGTTAAGTCCGATAAATAATTTAAATGTTTTTAGCCAGTTAGACTTTTTAGCCGAGTTTTATCAAAGACAAATGCTTCGTGGTTATTTTATCTATAGATATGCCTCTGTGTCCAACTATCATATGTGTCCAGCTATCATTTGGTTACAGTATGATAATATAACGTGTTCCTGAACTTTTTCAATTTCATTTCTTACTTGTTATAGCAGGGAGAAGCATGTATTTTGATATAATTATAGGTTATATTTGTATGTGTATTTTTTAGCACGCGGCATAATTGGTGATAGAGTAGGATCACCTTTTTGTATGGTGAATCAAATAAAAGATGTGTAAACTGGACCCAACTATATGTTTAAAATATACATCTGAAAATCAAGTATACTCATAATTGGTGCTTCTGGACCATAATGTTTACTCCTGAACCTCTTGACTTATATATACAATCTTATAAAACAGTACGCAAATAAAATGCGATCTACATATATTTTATCGTTCAGTTAAGTGTTCACTGTTAAAAGTGGTTACATTAATCATGTTAGAGGCATATTTGGTAAAAAGTAGTAAAAATACTTAATAACTATAACAGAACTAATCATATCATAGTTTGAAAGAAAGGAAACGACGTAATTTAAAGCATTGAAATTTTGTCTCGAAAATATTGAATTTATTGTTAAAGAGCAGCAAATATGATAAAGCATTTGCGTAGTAGGAGGGCTCCAAAGCAGCTTTTTTCATCTACTATCATTTGTCCCTAGACCCGAATCATGTCTAGAGCCATCATTTTCATCCTTAGTAAAAAGGAACACATACTACTGTCCAGGACTTTAAATTTTGTTTTCGGACTGCTCGGCATGAACGTGCCCAACAACGCAGCCCAACACACTTTAACCACCCTGCAGTCATTATGGCCGGTTTCTTGTTGCGAATTAGAACGATCGTCGTCGCAGAGCTTGGTTTACATGCACTTCAGACTGTCAATGTGTTTCTGCGGATGAGCTGAACAGATAAAGATATAAGCTAAAGGTGATGGTCTGTTATGTTGAGTGCAGTGCTGAGGAGCGTGCTTTTGGTTTCTGAACCAGACCGAATCAGTACCGGGTCACACCTCTCGACCCGGTGACCCTGGCACAGATACGATCCGACGACCTGTTTCATCTCTACCGTTGCCCGATAACTCATTTTTGATCGAAACGTTCCCGTTAAACTAGATAAAAACTAGTTTGACAACGTAAAAGCTAATTTATGCCATAACAAATGTTTTAGAATAGTTAAAAATGGGGCCGCAATGGAAAATGGAGAAATTTTTATAGACTCTTGGAAGCCAAAAAATTCTAAGAATAGAGCTATTTTATGATTCGACCAGTCAAAAATGCGTTCTCGCAAAAAAATCTCACCAAAATTCCAGGTTTTTCAATTTTATACCATTTGCTAGACTTTCTGCTTTACGACTATCTGAAATTCCAGAATTTTTCAGGATTATTGCTGAATTCCAGGATTTTCCACACCCAATTCATAGTATAATAGAGTAGACTTTCCGTTCACGACAGAATATAATCCTTGTTCTCATGGTATTTAAGCAGTGTAAAGCTGTTGGTGGCGAATTGGTACTGTTCGAAAGGTTTATTGCCGAAAAGGTGTACTTCGTTCCGGGAATCCGTTTGTATTGCCCGGTTGAAGGTTGGTTCCGCATCATATTCTGTGTACATCAGCCGCAGCTGAAAATCGGTAAGCAACATACAACTATTTTGTCTAAATTTTTACTTTTACAAAGGCTGTGTAAATTTTAGGTATTAATGGAACATTGTATATTTATTATACATTTTGCGCTCCCTGAAATCGACTTGCCCCTGAATATGGCTTGATCCCCTAAAATATAAATCTGTCTACGTGCCTGAACAATAAAGTAAAATCTTAAATCTCAAGCTATCAATTGTATGAAATATATATAAAATATTTGTTGGTTTAGATTTAAACACTTTAACCACCGAATTTTGTGTACCGTACAGTGTTTGACAAATCAGAACATGAATTGTACGGGTGAAATCAGCGGACACAAACCACTGTGCTATCTAGGGGCTTGTTGCGTACTTCCTTAGGGAATCTTCTAGAGCAAACGAATAACAAAGCACGTCTGAACAGACATTATAAGACAAACTCGGTTAATGCGTCATGTTCACAGTATGAGCTGTCAACATTTGTGGACAATGAACGTCAAATGGGTTGATTTGTACACCTACTATATTCAATATATGTATTTGATGTCATAAATTCATACTTCCGTGGTCTAAAATTTCCAAAATTATATGTGTCATTAATAGTGTGACTGTCCAAGCAACCTTCAATGAACTAAAATACTTCTCTTGCAATACTTTTCTTTAGGTATAGAAGAGTAATTGGAACCAACTGATTTCACTTGTTCTCTCTTTTGCAAATTATTTGTTAGACCTCAGAAAGATATATTATCATGAACTCTTGATATTATAGAATTTGATTGTAGGAATAATTTTAACAAGTCGAAAAACCAATATAACATCGTATTTAACCTTTTTAAAGCAATTATTTGACTATTTTAGTACAATTTATTTATTCACAATTGAACAATACATATACATGTATTTCTAATTATTCATGTGATAAATAAAGTATAATTTTAATAATAGTTGAATTTTTCCCGTATAAGAATGATTCTGAGAGCATACATATGAACGTAGATCCAAGTTTTTTCGAGTGTATACATATTTGAAAACTTCGGGAAGATATTTGCATCAAAATCGGTGTTAAAATTTTGCAAGTTTAGCTATCAAAATTAGCAATAATCATTGGGTTGAAACCCGACGTCACAGCAAATATTAGCTCACTCCAACCCCTTCGCTCCCCCGTTCTCGCGGCTGCATTAGTTTGATGTTTGACAGAATTGTAATCATTACGGATATAAACAAATTTTCTCAAGGTGAAAGTTGATTGATTGTAGGTAGAAACCCATGCTAGTGTCAACGAGCGCAGCTTCAAAATGAACCTTTCAAAACGGCAATCCTAATTATCCAAAAATGTTTACTGTATCCGTAAATTACATAATTTGCAATATATATTCTACAATTATAAACACCTCCATTTTACAGTCAAGCGTCCCAGTGATTTGCAGGAGGCTGCGCCTATCAACCCAACGATTTTTGTGGTTAAAACAACCGCAGATAAGGAAGATACTCATGGGCTGTCATAATTTGAACATATTTTGATCTTGTGCACGCTGTGCTGATAGTAGATAGATTTTTATATTTCTGAAATATTTTGTAATCATCCTATAAATATTTAAAACAACATTGAAACAAGTAGATGTCTAAATTCGGGCGAACGCTTTACTGGACAGCTTAATTTTTGTTCGATGCAAATTATGAACAGAACTCTAAAGTCCTGCAACCATAATTTCAACCCGGATCGCATGCTTGCAAGTCATGGACTATGTCGATATCTATTATATAATAATCACGTTTTTTTTTAATTTTAGCCCTTCAACGCATTGAAGAAGTTGTAAAATCTATTAAAATTGATTGAAATATATGTACTATAGATTGGTATATTAATATTGTGCCATCGGCTGATACTTGTCATTATTCTTTAATTATGACTTATGTATAATATGTCGTTCTCCCAATTACTTCTAACCATTAAATGGCTGAGGTATTTTACATCCTCAGATGACTGACGGAGGTCCAATACACCACACTCAGTGCATCTATAAAGTCGCTAGGTTAGGTACCTAAAGTGATACCATTATATATTAAAATGCTATATATTATACTTTAGACATATTTTTGTTAATAAAATGGTTTTTAAGAATATTTGTGACAGATCCGATTGGCACGCAATTTATATATTCACATTCAGCATGCATAAGTTCATTGGGGCAGGAGGGTCACCCACTGAAGTTCTGACACCCTTCCTCTGGACTACGAACCTCCGTCCATGTATGGTTCATAACGAATGGGACCCGATCCGGTCTGATAGCGCATGTGCAATTTTATCGCATCCCAATCGGATGACCCGACATGACAGACGGACAACCAGCTTTCGGTCTACTGTGAGCTAAGAATTTGGTAGTATTGCATCGGATGCAATGTAACCCCAAATGGGCCCAAATCGGTTGCAGCTTTACGCTATATCATATAGCCAACTAACGGTGCATGGCATAATAATGGTTCATTTCCCACGAAATATTAAATATTACCAATACTAGCGACAGGATTTTGTGGCGGTTGATGCAAAAAATGTACACGAAAGTATTCAGTCTGTAAAACAAGTATAATTTTTTGCCAGAAATTTTGATGCAAATGCATCGGCCCATGCCACTGCGGCCCATTCCACACTGCCTCAACTTTTGATGCAAATGCATCGGCCCATGCCACTGCGGCCCATTCCACACTGCCTCAACTTTTGATGCAAATGCATCGGCCCATGCCACTGCGGCCCATTCCACACTGCCTCAACTTTTGATGCAAATGCATCGGCCCATGCCACTGCGGCCCATTCCACACTGCCTCAACTTTTGATGCAAATGCATCGGCCCATGCCACTGCGGCCCATTCCACACTGCCTCAACTTTTGATGCAAATGCATCGGCCCATGCCACTGCGGCCCATTCCACACTGCCTCAACTTTCTAAGGATGTGATAATGGTTATAAATCATTCGTACAAACACACAGGTTTGGATGGCTGTTAAATGTCAGACCGACTTGGACGGCGTTTAGGCCCATTAGATTTTATATTGAAGGTCCATAACACAGCTCTAATCAACCAAAAACTTTCTTACCTGGTGCCTTGTTTCTATGGTCGAGCTGAACAAGATTACCATCGGTGCGTGCAGTGTAAATTTAACATTCCCTAAATGAATTACGTAATACTAACTGGGAGGTACCTCGATGTTTAGTGAAGGCATATCGTTCTCTTAAGACAATCGCTTCGCAGTTTTTGTGCGGCTGGGAGTCTTCCAGCTACCGGTGTTTGACGGCCCTGTGAGTCTCACATCTGGGAGGTGTTAGGTCCATCCAATGCCTATGCTAGCGGTGTGCACCATTATGCTATATGATTATCGACTTTACGTTACTAAGTTTACGTTCTGAAGTCCTGAAATCCTAACAATTTTAATCTCGAAGTTATGAACAAAGTAATGAAAATTACAATTATTACTGTATAATTAAATATTATACTTAATATTAAAATATATGATGTACCCGCACCCGTCTCGAACCCCGATCACCATTCATCGGCCAGATTCCTATATTTCCTACATGTAAACGTGCAAACATTGCACGTTTACCTATCTGTCTGGCGGCAATTTCTTTTGTCTTAGGTATCTCCGACCGATGTTCGCACATATCCACGTTCCCATGTATGATCCCAATAGAATTCTGTCTAGATGTCTGAAAAGTTAGATAGAATCCCTCAGTCGAAATCCGGCTCTCAAACGCTGCCGGAAGGGAACGGAGCACTGGGAGGTGTTTTTGGGAGCCCCCGCTTGAGGGACAT
This sequence comes from Trileptium ribeirensis, assembly GCA_030248225.1. NCBI lineage: Eukaryota > Metazoa > Nematoda > Enoplea > Enoplida > Thoracostomopsidae > Trileptium > Trileptium ribeirensis. Next base: position 23,741 of record JASANE010029633.1, read on the forward strand.
CACGGTCGAGACCCACGGTGGCCACATGGCGGCTCCAAATCTGCCCGCCTTCCCGCAATCGATCTTCCTGTCGATTCAGTTTGAAATTGGATAATGCGGCTTTTACGTTATAAAACGCCCACAATGTGGAAGATTTGTCACTGTGTGGTCACTACCATACCATGGCACATGGTAGTCAGAAAGCTATCCTATGCAGCACAAATAATGGTGTTGCGGACACAGTGCACATTACGCTATGGTGTCTTCGGCACCCTATAATTGAACAGTTGTTTTAAAAAGGCGGGAAAATTAGCTAAGTGAAATTTGAAAATATTTACGCTAAACACCATATAAAATTGCTTAGAATACAGTGTTGGTGGTCTGTATACTATATCGTTAACGATGCTACGCAGGTTGTACGTGGACAAAACTTCCACGTGGAGGGCAACTTTTATAACGTAAACGCAGCATAAAATTCTGAAAATGTGAAAAGATCCACGAGTGATTATACATCGGACCAGCCGGGATTCGAACCCGGATCCCTAGCTTGCAAGACTAGCGCGCTACCATTACACCACAGGTCCCGATCACAACGTGTTCAGCTACGCTATATATGCTAGCGTAGTGAGATGCTACAAATGTATATACGCATTTGTTACCCATATACCCCTGTAAATATCCCAAAATTTATGGGTGTACATATGTCTAAAATCCATATATATATATAACATGTATTGCATGTCTGTCCCATATAAATCTTTGTTATTATCATTATTAATATCATTATCAATGAAAATAGAAGAGAGAAGGAGAAAGGACATATTGAAAGAGAAACAAAAGGGAAGAAAAGAAAGGAGAGAGAAAGACGAAGATAAAAGGAAAAATACCAAAAACGTTACTACAGAAGAAGAGCAACAATAAAATAAAAGAAAAGATACACAGACGCAAACAAAAACAGCGACCAAAAGGTGGAGTAGAGTGAGAAAAAGAAAGAAAAACAGGGCATGGGAAGGGCCCGGGGGCAAGTGGTTCACGAGGGAATCCTGATAGGCGAGGTTAAATTCTGAGAAAAAGAAAGAAAAACAGGGCATGGGAAGGGCCCGGGGGCAAGGGGTTCACGAGGGAATCCTGATAGGTGAGGTTAAATTCTGTCTCAGGACGAAGAGTCGGTTCGAATGATACCAAACACAAGGCGGGTAGATGCAACATTGGGACCTGTCCGTTCGGGGTGGTTTATATTTATTAGTATAACAACGTGTAGCAAGCTCTCCTGCGCTAATAGCTGGGCGGAATGATGTCCCCAAAGATAGTTGGACTATCAAAGGAAAATTCGAATGAAGGGAAGCACCCATGTCCTGCGAGTAAAAAATATAAAAATACTAAAATAACAGAAACAGAGAGAGTTTTGAAGTCGGTGGATGCGCTGATGTCATGTATTCTGGTTTAATGCCGGGTTGGACCGAGACCCGCCAGGTACATTTAAAGATGTCTCGATGAGATGAATACAATGGTTAATTTGCCCACCTTTGAGCCGAAAATAAAATTTTTTGGAATTTTACGCACACTAGACAAATGCTATTTTGTAACGCAATTTAGCGCGTTGCCACGCCCCAATAGAGGGTCAGACCGAGAACCGACGCGTATCGTTGGGGTCGCTAAGAATAGGCGAGTTGAATGGCGAATCGCATAAAGTTATTTAAGGTTAGTGTAAAAATAATAAAATTTTGCAAAATAAGAAAAAGTGTCAATTTCTGTACTATGTGACACAAAATGAACGCAAGACGGAGGGTCGACTTTTATAGCGACTGAACGGCTGAGCGGATGGAGACCCGCCTGATAGGTTTACCTAAGCAACGCAGAGACCCCTAAAATGCTGATATGGGGTCCTCCGTTGAAAATCGTCAAGAGTTGCACATGCAATGATATTAGTAATTTTGCCTAAATTTGTCAACATTATAGCTCCAAACGATTTGTGTGAAAAAAGATGTGGCCAAGAAATAATACGTCGAGGTTCCCGCGAGAATATGGAAGACAGCTGTTGAGGTTAGGATAACGAATAGACAACCTGTCCTAGGCCTGTGTATGATCAAGTAAAACACCAACACCCCAAATTAGCGTAAAGCGGCGGTTATTAGAGCAAGTGGTGGAGATATTCCTTAACGTAACCCGATAACTCTTCGACCAATTTCAGTGTAGTGGATCTCGTTGAGAAGCCCATGAAATTTTTACTCGTCGTCAAAGTCGTGCAGGGTTCTATAGGTTGCTAAAATTTGTTCAAGTTTATTGTTTTATTTTTTCATAGTTTTTCGATTAGCTAAACCATTGGGAAATATGTTAACTAGACCATTGTCATCCCCGTAAAATCCGATATTTCTGCGTTTGATTACTGCCAAGTTAATTTTAACGTCGATGCCGTTTATCGCCTGCTGAACGGCCGGTAGGCCTCCTATTCCCAGACGGTTATAACTTTGACTTTGTCCCTATACACTTAGAGTGTAGCGATAAAATTTCTTTCTTGTCGAAGGCCATAAAGCCTATAGAACCCTGCACGACTTTGACGACGAGTAAAAATTTCATGGGCTTCTCAACGAGATCCACTACACTGAAATTGGTCGATGAGTTATCGGGTTACGTTAAGGAATATCTCCACCACTTGCTCTAATAACCGCCGCTTTACGCTAATTTGGGGTGTTGGTGTTTTACTTGATCATACACAGGCCTAGGACAGGTTGTCTATTCGTTATCCTAACCTCAACAGCTGTCTTCCATATTCTCGCGGGAACCTCGACGTATTATTTCCTGGCCACATCTTTTTTCACACAAATCGTTTGGAGCTATAATGTTTTTGACAAATTTAGGCAAAATTACTAATATCATTGCATGTGCAACTCTTGACGATTTTCAACGGAGGACCCCATATCAGCATTTTAGGGGTCTCTGCGTTGCTTAGGTAAACCTATCAGGCGGGTCTCCATCCGCTCAGCCGTTCAGTCGCTATAAAAGTCGACCCTCCGTCTTGCGTTCATTTTGTGTCACATCGTACAGAAATTGACACTTTTTCTTTTCTTGCAAAATTTTATTATTTTTACACTAACCTTAAATAACTTTATGCGATTCGCCATTCAACTCGCCTATTCTTAGCGACCCCAACGATACGCGTCGGTTCTCGGTCTGACCCTCTATTGGGGCGTGGCAACGCGCTAAATTGCGTTACAAAATAGCATTT
>JASANE010029634.1:0-11534 GCA_030248225.1 Trileptium ribeirensis
CAAACCGTGGAGCATCACCTTCAGATATTGATGTGACCACCCCCTGCTTCGCTAGTCGAAAATAATACTATACTCTTACAGACATGTTAAATTGCCGAAAATACTATTACACCCTTACGGATGTGTTAAAATGGCGAAACCACTATAACACCTTTACAGACACGATAAATTTCCGGATATAATGTACCACCCCAATGGATGTATTTCCCAGTCGGAAACAATGCCAAAGCATTACAGTAGCGTTAAAATACAGAAAATGACACTATACCCTACGCGCCTGTTAAAATGTGGAAAATACCACTATTCCGGAAAATAATACACCACCCCGATTGATATGTTTCCCAGTCGAAAACAATGCTAAACCATTACAGTAGTGTTAAAATATCGAGGCGGTTGTTGCAAATTTGCACGTTATTTTAATATGCATTACGTTTGGGTAGTTATGTAATAATATTAGAGGAGTTAATATCAATTTCAGTTTTTCACCTACTACAGATATTATGAATTGTTTAAAAATGTGAACACTTTAAGTTGGACGATACGCTTGAATATCATTGCGGTTAAGCACTAAAGTTTATGGTCTGGAATTCAACGAGGTCGTGTAAACAGAATCGAATTACAAGAAACTAGCCCTGTAACTTAACCATATAAATAAATAATTGCGTTTCCGTTTAATTAAGTACAGTAGTAGACTAGTCGTAGTGGAACTACATTTTTGAGAGGAGCGATGTTTTTGGCAGTTCAAACGTGCGCATGCTATTCAGCGCTTAGACTTTAGAAGGTGAATATATGATATTTGAGTTTTTCCCCAAAAACCCTATATTGGTGGCATCAAAACGTTTCTATGGCAGCTATTACTTGAAATATCGCAATAACCAATAATTATTAGCTTAATAACTAATTAACCATTTAAATTTTTCAAACCACAAATATCAGGTGAACATTCTCGAATGATAAGCTTTCAAAGTTTTTTGAAATCGGTTCATTGGTTCCTGAGATTCATCGGAGCGAAGGAACGAACGAACGGTTATGGACTCTTTACCCATAAATAAACAAATATAAACCATAATCAAATGTGAAATACAAATACACGACCGAACACAACCGAACACAGCTCAGAATGATTTAATCTATGCGTGTCAGCCATTTATATGCAGAGTTATGTTGCGCAATATTAGGAAACCGATGACATCATAATATTCTGTCTTCATGTTTATTACTGCACAATTTCTATCTTAAAACATTACATAAAACAAGAGACGCAACGAACACGCATATCGATAGAATTCATACGCATAAGCAGCAAATTCTGGTAGTCCAGTATATATCTATGATCCAGAATCCACCATACGTAAACAATCACAAGCATGTATATATTTATGTATACAAACGATATTTCGATACCACAATTTGTGTCATAACAGAATACGACATATATAATGGAACACTAAAAAATAATATAAATATGTTAATATATTTAAAAATGAACGTATAGCTTTGTTAGACAAGCATTTAAACACACTACGGGATAATATCAAGGTCATATCTGGAAAGTTATTTATAATACAGACGTCATCTGTGTCAAAACCCTTATTAAGAGATGACAATAAATTCAATACCAGAATAGCAGCTTGTGTACGACCGATTAATATATAAAAGCAATTGTTTATATATATTATATATATATATATTATAAACAATACACAGAAAATTATGTATATGTATAATAAGCATCACACGTAAAATAAAATAAGTATAGCGTCTGCTGCATATATGATGACTCATCACACCAACCTCCTCCGGGAGGGGGGCAAAACGCCATTTTCTATCTACTAATGCCTACTAGGTTTTGATTTGATTTGTCGCTGTTCGCGAACAAATTTAACGTAATAGTGACCTCACTAGATTTTCGTTCGCAAAAAAATGGGTAATTTTCGTTGAATTTTCGCGAAACCAAATTTACCCCATTGCTATCGCAGAGCTGTGTGTTCGCCAACACCTTTGCGCCGGATTAAGGTTTTTTAGAAACCTTAGGTAACAAACCGAAATAGCAAAATAGGATTGTTTATGGGGTGGGTTAAGTTTACTGTCGCATTATGTTGCCAAATTTTGAACGACGCTTCAGGGTGTCTACGGAATTTCGAAAGTTATTTTCTCGGTTTTTCCCGGTACCCGGTGGCCAAATTCCCGGTTTATAGTCATGAAAATTAGCTCAATTCAGTATCCAAACTGGAAGCCACATCATATTACAGGTATAACGCAGTAATTCTCGTGTTTTTAGCGAAATATTTTTACCTAGATCTTTCGGCAAAATGAATTTTGGGATTTCGTAGAGACCTAAAATCATCGACAATACTGACCTACCAGTAATTGTCATTGTTTTTCTTGGAGCTTCTGTAGTTCTTTCAAACGTAGTTCCATAGTTTTGAGCTCGTTCGCCGTAGCAGCTTCAAGTTGCCTTTATCTTCTGTTGCAGGTCGATCATATACTTTTCGCCCGTTTCCGCTGATTACATTCCGCTTTATGTTGCACGCGCTGTGCCCGCTTTGCGTCTAACGCGTCGTGATACCGTGACCGTACGGTTCGGAAGTACTGGAGCAATGTCGGCGTTATCTGTAGCTGGGCTGCGCCGCCGATTGACTGCAGACCATCACACACAAGTCGCAGTATGAGCGCTCAGGCCACCACAGGTCGTTAACCGGGCAGAACCTGCTACATTATCTCGTCAGACTAAAGCATTAAGTTTTCACCTAATGGATTACGTGGAGGAATATTGGTTTGATAATCAATATATTCAACAATAATTCATCAATGTTCAAACGGCATTTCAGTGAAATTCCCGGTTGAAATGCGATTCCAGTTTTTCCCGGTCGTAGAAATCCTGACGCTTCCGTTACGAAGCGCTTCAATTTCTACGTGATCCAAACAGTCTCTAGGTTTTATAAATTGTTTCAACCCCTGCCCAATTTGTATGGAGCCTCAACCAAATCGCTCGGACCAAGCCGAACGACGTGTTAACATTTTACCATAGAATGTACCTGATACGATCCAAATCCCCAGGTTATGGTTTTCCGATTTATTGCCAAGGTTATTGCTGATTGATGTCCACGATTTTATACTGCTTGCAATTGCCAGAAGCGACTTTGACAATTTTCCCGGCGACAGACGTATAGCCTAAGGTCGCTACCTGACTTGTTAACAACATTCGTGAACTTTATATTTTCACGTTATACGCCTTACTACCGAAACCCTCAGGCCCATCCATGGAATTAGCCGACACCCAAACACACAATTTCCCATATTCTAAATTTTGCGACGCAATATTGTTGTTCCAATGTATTATACTCTGAGGTGTACCCACACTGGCAAACTTGATATTTGGTTGTTCGCTATTATCGGTGGTCAGGGGTTACCAATTTTAAACTTTCAAAGCTCATCCGAAAGAACAGGGAACACACCCTCACTATAGAACAGTACAGCGAGCGGTGGACGCCGTCTCCCAAGGCTCAAATGTTATCGCTCCGTTAGGTAGTTTTTGGCTGGCGTTTCCGGCAGAAATGCCTTTCTCAAATTAGACCAGAAAATACGAAGAGATAATCAGGGACTCCGAATTTAAAATAACCAACAAACTGTTAGCTCAGATCAACGAGTTTAATGAGTTTGTTCGAACAGACCAGGGAAAACAAGGCATACCATCTATTCAACATCCCAGATTTATTAGTGTATTAATAATTTAAGTAGAGAATTAGCATTCTCATCCGCTATGTTTATAAAGTATATTATGTTTGGTTTTGCACACAATATCAGTGTTGTGCAGGCTTCCGACGGTCTGTGTATAAAATGTGAAATGCTTGTATGACAATATACACAAATTTTGACCAAGCAAGTAAACGAAACTTAACGTGGCAACATAAGCGAGAAAATAGACATCAGGCATCATAGTAAATTTAACTCAATCCACAGTTTGATGAGTGTCGTACTGTGCTTCATTGGAAGTCACTGATCCAACTGGGGGAGGCCAGTCGATTTATTTTGGCGATTCCTAACCGCATTCGCGTGTACTTCTTAGATTCTTGGCCCCCACGGTTGCCCTTGTTTAATACCATAATTATAATATTACCTAAAAATTCCTTTGAACCTTCGGAGCATTTGAATTACCATACATACATCCGATCTCAGTTATTAAGTTTGGAAGAAGAACCGAAGATCAGTTATTTTATCGTTTAAAAACTGCGTTCTTTAAAACTTTCTGGCAAGTTGACATAGACCCTATCCTAGTCAGCTTTGCTGGTGCAATAGTGACAATGATTCTTGGGAAGCAACGATAAGACACAGAACATGTGCGACGTATCGGCCTTGCGCACAATAGGGTAACATATGTTTCTTTAGAAACAGGGAGTCCATGGCGCTAGCATAGCCCAGCCGGTCGCCTTGGCTGATTTGTTTGATGAAGCCTAAACGAGACCACAAATGAGAGTGAGTTCGGACACAGTCATCGCCGTGTGCAAACGAAAACCCGAAGATAAGAAGTAATATTACAAAAACTGTCCTTCGTCGGACAACACGACTAATCTGTGAAACTTTGTATTCTCACGGTGTTACTACTTTATACTTTGTCGGTCTCGTAGCACTTGCATCGGACAGACTCTTTTTCCCTCCAGTCTGATGTAATATATATTTCGCAATATTTTATATTTACAAAATTTGTATAGGGCAAAGTCGCACTTTACCAGCCCTTGCGAAATTGTTACCTGGTCTCTTCGCCAAGTCAGCAGTGGAGACGTCCTGGTGCCCCCTTTTCTACTGCGTAATCTTGTCTCACGTTTCTTTCCTGTTTCTGCTTCGTTGTGTCTTTCTACTCTCTTGTCTATCCTTCCTGTCGTTTGGCTCTCTGCCGATCTGTTTCGTTTTTCTTTGCGCTTCCGCACGCTTTTGTTCTGTGCTGTGCTCTGAACTATCAGCTCTTTGCGCTCTTCTCTTCTTTTTCCCAGCACTCTCTGCGCTGTCTTTGGTCGTGGGGTCTCTCGGGTCTCACGAAGCTTTGCTGAATTGCTGTTTTGTGCTCTGTTGGGCACGTTGGATTTCTCTTATATGTTTATAAATTTATTTAATATGTTATATATTTTAAAACATATATTTGTACATATTTTCACCGTGCTTCCCCATCGATGTATTCAGTATGTAGCTCTATGCCCTCGGTTACCCCGAACAACAGCCCAGTGATCTCGCCACTATGACATGACCAACCTGTGATAAGTTCTCATTGTGCTACCCTTGGAGCAAAACTTTGATATTTACTGAGATATGTATACCCGATAATGTAATTGTTTTTGACAAAAACCTGTTGTAAATTACTTTTCGCCTTTAGTTAAATAATCGTTATATATTACCAAATCAGTTCGTTTGATAGTTTTAGTTTAGCCTATTCAAAATATTGGTCATTCATAAACTAGAGACTCATTTTTGAATTCCAATTTCATTCACCCCGACAGCCGATTTAATTCCGTCCCGTAGTATTTGAGATATCCAGAGTCGCAAATTAGGGTGACACCATGGCGATACTGCGGGTTCTGAGAAATGAGGACATTCAGTTCAACGAGGTTCCTCGTCTCGCCAATGACACGCATCGCGATAATAAAAAGCAAGCGCGCAATCTATCAGGTTCACATTTCGTATGTGCCTGCTCTATCGCTTATATATGCTTATCAAACATTGAAACGCGCTAGCCCACGCGAAGGCATTGTTATTGAGGCCGATGTCCCGCCACAGCAATGGTAGTGCTGCAGTAAGCTTCCATCCTCAGCTGCTAAGCGATTCGACATTACCGTACATAGGCGTCGGCATGGTTTGTTGGCAGCATTCAGCACGTTACCTGCCGTTTCACCGTTATCGTTCTTTCGTTTGAATTCATCAAAGCCAAGTATGACGACGCATTTTGTTTGCCATGTCACAATAACATTAGCGAGCTGCATTAATTGAGTTGTATTGGCACCAGGCCATGCATGGACTGTCAAGTAACGACGTTGGCCCCTACTGGATGGGCGAGTGCGTCCCTGACAAAGATGGTCCGTGACCACGCGACTGCTCCACTGCGGTAGAATTGTGGTACCTGCTCGAACAGGCGACCAGTGATATTTTGGTATCGTCCAAAATATACTTGTCAATGTAGGAGGTCTTTGCCTACATTCCAAAACGTGTCCTCCTGATTTGTCACCCATGTTGGTCAACAACATGCGTCGCCACTCCAAATCTGCAAGTTTAGCCAGTAGAATTGGCCGCATTATATAGGGTAGGATTGGTTTTAAGCGGATTCGTATTAGTTTTTCCAGTTCACCAGATTTGATTTCACAAGATTTCAATTTCGACGTGTGGGCTCGAGGCCACTTTGTTGAGATCCATACATTCTTGCGATTAACCGAATAGACGAAATACAAAATGTTGCTAAGCTTCTTCGGCAGAGTACAATTCAATGCCGTTGTGAGTTATCGGCCGAGACAACCAATCCAAATTTAAAAGCTCGGGCCACTGAGTAACTGTAGTAGAACATCTCGAAGGGGTGTTTTCGACATATCGGGTAAAGCGCCACCACGGGAAGTTCAAAATCAATCGCCTCCGGTGGTGTTGCGATCGGGATGCGGTTGGGATCGTTGCCATTTACCACACTCTAGAAGATGCATTATAAGAACAACGGTAGTACGCTCGAAGATATGATAATAACAATATATATATATGTCAATAGTGGTTGCAGAACAATAATTTAGGATTTTGATGAATATATATACCAGCTTGTTGATCAAGAGTGTGTATCTAGTTCTTATTCGATGTCAGTTTCATCATGAGCATAGGATTCGTCTAGGCCTTGTTTGACAGGAGTTGATTGGAATTCGGTGTAGGGTATGTATGGTCGTCGGGTGGTTGGTGGTATAGTAAAAAGGCTGAGTTGGAGCGACACTTGGAACAGCTCAGCTGCTCTGAATGCCTCGTCTATTTGGAGTAGGCCGGGTACTAGTGCCGCGAGATGTAGTGGACAACGGCTCTGTAGGAACAGTAGATGTCATCTGCATAGGATCAGGCGAAAAAGAACAATTTCAAGTTGTTTTTGAAACGAACCTGGGGATTGCGCTTCGTAGGTGTTACTGGTTTAAAGACCATTTCAGTAGGGATCGATCCATCTGAATTTCGCATTTTGGAGTAGGCTTTACGGGCTAGCTGTAGGCGAGATGGCGTTTGTTCATGATTAGCTTTCCGTGAAACGCCTTGTAATGGTAGCAGTAAGATATACTGGTCCTGGAAAAGGGGGCTTGACAGATGTCGGAGATATTGGTGCAGGACACGTAGCAAACGGCGTGTGCAATGCTGATTTTGGCAGTTCAGTGGTAGCTGTTGATGATTCCTTCGACACTTTGAAGTCAACGAAACACTTGGTTAATGACAGCATCTCATATTTCCTGAACTGGTGCATTCGGTCTTTGCTCTGTAATACAATATCAACGGTTTCAGCTGGAGTAGGCAACGAAGTACGCGGTCCTCGAGTTACTAGTGGACTTGGTAAGGGTTACGGACGTTGTCTTAGGCTTATGCGCCACTAAGCTTAACCTACGCCTACTGACCTAATGCGCCTAATCCTATTTTGTAAAATCCGATGCCAAATCTACATCCATTTTTGTCGAACAAGTAAGAAAGTGGATTCGATTCACTGCTAGCTCAGAATTGGTGATTTGCAATCCGCCAATGACAGTTTCATTACGATTATCAGTTTTCAACGTCTCTGTTCGCGAACAAATTCAATGTAAATGCGACAGCATAAAAGAAAGGGACATAGTTTGCCATTTATTGTTCGGGATCATAGCTTTTTTAATTCAAAACCGATAAAATTTCGTTCACAAACAATCTTAATGTTCACAACAGAAAATAGCTACATTTTGCTCGAGTCAATATACAAGTCGGCAACTCACTTTTTCAAAATAATAAAACAAGATGTAGGGTGGGCGCAGATTAAGCTTACTTATGCATTAGTATTAGGTGTCACGCGTTGCGAAGAAACTATTGGTGCTTTTGTTATTGTGTGTGATGTGTCCAGCGATTCCTACATAGAAATGGGCGCAGTGTCAGTTTTGACTCAGCTGCGAATACTTAACAATGAATTTTTACTACTCGCCGGTTCCGGCCAACTTGTTGCAGTTTTAGCTGTTGTGAATATATACGACCTAGACTGCGAAGTCTTTTTCGTAGGTGCATGTGACCTCAGGTCATGCACAGAATCCTTAGTACGTGTGCGATGTGACCTTAGCTTCTCTATCTAATTGATATGCCTGTGTCCTTTGATCGTCTTGTCATAGTTTCAGGCGTTGTTAGTGGAACGATTGGCGTTGACATGTAAGGAGCTAGATCATGAGCGTTTCGCGAGTTTGTGACCTAAATAATAGGTTACCCTAAGAGACGAGCATAATTATCACCGTTTAACGCTAGAAGTCATAGCAGTTATAAATTCCCACTCCGAACATTCCTCTCGTAGGTCGTCTGGGTGCAATCTGAGAGAAATTATCAGTTAGACTCTGGTATTGTGTATCCAAGCATATGCTCAGTTGCACGCATTCTTCCGGTGCTAGAACTTATTCAGTCATTGTAACAGTAGCAGTGTTTGGCTCATAATTGCGGTTCCCGTTTCCCTGTTTCTGGTCTTTATGATATATCCTCATTCTTAGTTAGCTGCTCCTGAGCAATGGTAGGCCACTGGTATACGATTTATCCAAAGCAGTGTTGCATGTGACTCTATGCAGCAGTGCGTTTACATGGTTTGAGGTACAGCTGATACACGTGTAGAACTGCGGTATATATTCGAACGCTCATGGTCACAGCCATCAGTTCCAAACTGGAAATGACTGGTGGTCCTTTTATAGGCGTCAGAATTCGTGATAAGCTGATCACACGATGAGCTGGTAGATTTCTTTGCGAGGTACATTGCGGCAAAACATGACTTTATAGATGCATCAGAATGCAGGTGAACAAGCAAACCGTCCGCAATAAAACGATGAAACCCAAACTCGGAACCATGCTACTGCATATATATATGGAACAAAGTTGAGAAATTGTTGATCAAGGAGATTTTATGTGTGTTAATTCCAACCATGCCAGCTTTCCACTCCAATTCATGTTTATAGGCTGCCACTTACAATTTCAAAGCAACGCTATCACGCTAGGTTCTTCGTAGACACCTTTACCCGGTTGATCTTCTGTCGTTATTCAAAGTTGTTCGGTTTAGCTTTCACGCAAAAATATTTGGGACTCAAAAGTAAACTGTTTATGATAAAATGACGTCTCCACTAGAAATTCACTAGTTATATGTATTTCATAGTTTACTGCTTCCAATAACCTGGGAAAAGCGATTGCAATTAGTGGCAAGGTCGCGCCAATGGCATATAAGATTACTCAGCATATATATACTTATGCACATAGACGGTGCAACAATACTTCCAACACTAGTTCCTCATCATCGTTGTTCACGCATTAGAGAACAGTGCTCCAAATTCAGGCTGTTGAATGTATACACCTCATTTGAATTTAAATTCTGATTTTATATACAATTTAGAAGGTCTTGAACGAAGCTATAAGTTGTGGCGAAAGTTAATTTCTTCAACTACCGGAATAAATTAGATCATATCTGTACAGCCACACCTGAAATCCAATTTTCAGGCGTTTCATTCCGATCAAGCCGAGTTGCAAACTTAATGTTTCGATCCGATCCTTAAACTAGAGCAGTTTGAAATTTCAGACTCGCTTTCAGGTATAATACACTCATTGCAGAAGATATGTATTATATGCAGATATATATTTTATGTCGTGAATGTTTCGATCCGATCCTTAAACTAGAGCAGAGTTTGAAATTTCAGACTCGCACTCAGGTATAATATACTCATTGCAGAATATATGTATTATATGCACATATATTTTATGTCGAATCATATACCAATTTATATATATATGATCCCCATAATTTGCAGATTTGTAATGTTTGAAGAAACTAAAACAAGTTAATAGTCGAACTGAGAGAAGATAGGAAACGGCGAATTTGGGATTTGATGACTGATGGTGACTTGGAAATGCGATGGTTAAAAGGAGTGTTCTTTGGACTGCGTAGCGATTCAATGTTTGTTCGATTCAATCCAAGAATAGAATATTTTTGGACATTTTATACATCATCGATAACTTAGGAAATTTTCAAAGTGCTTTACAACTAAAATAACCCACAGAGGAAAAAATATAGTGCTAACGGCAAATAGCTACTTAATCAGTTAAATGTTTGAAATTGAAGTAATATATAGTCTAGATATTTAGTTGATTACTCAGGGAGACAAACCGTTTACTGTTACAAAACAGAGTGTGAATATATAATCACGTTTATATTCGATTTATATTACAAAACTGTACAAGTTACTGAACAAGTTTTTAGTATATTACATCACTATTATCACAATTTATTCTTAGCTGTAATTTATTAAATAAAAGTCAGGCTTATCGTTTTCGATTTCCACCGCCAGCAAGAATCATAGCGACCCGAATAAAGATGTTCAGCGTATCCAAGTAAATGCTTAAGCAACTGAAATAGTTATATATTGTCAATAAATTGCCATGACATGCTGTAAACATACGGTTTATCACACATACATACGGACAGCACGCACTGTGCTAATACAGCATTAATGCTGTCTGTTTGGCCAAACGAATATTCACTAATAATGAGATTTGCGTTAATTTACGCGAAACTGCTTTCCGAATTATTTTCTAAACAGCGCAGTAAATCGTGGCTAAAATTGGACAGTCTCAATTGCGATAACTCAAAACCTTTGCCACATAGCATTATGTTACAGACTGTACGTCACGATTCATTCATGGCGATTGGCATCAAATAACCACAGCGCACGTTCAATCTTGTATAGTGCATGAGTAAAGTTAAGATGAGCCGCTTACTATCCTCTTTTGTCGAAAGCAAATGCGATACCGCTGTTCACTGAACACAAATTCTATGTTTGTATAAAAGAACAGAAATTAGTCCGTTTCATATTTCATGCATTATAATTTTAAAATGTACAGAAAAATGTCGAAATTAGATACGGCTATTGCAGTGGCATAAATCCAACCTAAAAAGTGGAGGTTCAACTGCACCTAAATCTCAAATAGTTACATGAGTCTACGTACACAGCATTTTGATTTTAGTAATGTAATGACCAGGTGATACAATTTTTACAAAAGCGTGTTATACGGTAATACGTTTCATATGTTTTAGTGTGACATGACATCAATTTGTATGATTCATCATACAAACGTCTAACAGAACGTGTGGCCCAAATCAAGGCGAGGGCCGTAACGTTATATTGTCAGAAAAAGAACCGCTAAATGCGGGCGGTTCGAGAGGTGGCAACCCCGGCTTAGGCTAAGTGATAATCTAAGGGTCATATAAAGGTCGAAGCTTACGCTAAGGCGTAGTATGTGTAGAACAGCAGCCCAGCAGCAATACGTAACTGAACGAGTAACAA
>JASANE010029635.1:0-23984 GCA_030248225.1 Trileptium ribeirensis
AAATGTAACTCCAAAGTAAATAAGTTGACGTTAAACTTAGGCGACAGGTATTGCATAAAATTCCTGGGATGGGAAAATCTCGTTGCGTTTGGTTCTATGCAATAGCAGACAAAAATTTCTTCTCCATCCCGCGGCGAAATCAACCTTTCGAAAGTGGTCACGGTAACACTCGTAGAGGACGCGACCGTTTGCATCCTTGAGTAGCATGAGTTGCCCGTTTACCTGTCTGAAGCCTAACGGCAGCGTCGAATCCTCATTCGTTCGCTGTTCCTTCTGTTTCTGGTTAAATTCTGATGCAAACGACTGCGGACCCGGCCGTGACGAAATTTTGATAGGCATTAGTCGAACATAGAGCAAAACCGATAACTAAGATAGTCTGAGCAATGGTGGGACGTGTGTTTTCTAACCGTGCAACTACGGGGAAAATCCACCTCGACACCTGGAACGAGTTTCAAATTAGTCATATCGCTCGCGGGGCCACTCCAGCCTCTGCCGTGAATACACAAAATTTAGGGAACCCCCGGTCTGGGTTTTTTATCGGTTTTGTATGTTTAGGATAAGCTTCGCGGTTCACTAGACAGGCCGCCTTGCATTGGTACAAGGGCAATTGTTCATGGGTAAGAATCTAAAATGACGGGCCAGCCATATTTAGCGTATTCGTCCAGGATTTAACGTTCAGTTCTCATTCGACCGACGAGTTCAAATTGGTTAAATGTTACTCAAGTTAGTGGGTTAAAAAGGGGGGAATATGCTATTTGTATTGGGATATCTTACAGGATATCCGATCTAAAATGTTATGTTATAAACATTGTTAATATGTCACGTTGTGCCCCAATTGGGCGATGGTTTTAGTGTGCAAACCATGTAAAAATTTGACTCAATAGTAAACGAGTTAAACTGTGTCTGATTTCACTAAGCGGTTCGGAGTTTTGCATTATTGTCTGACCCCAACAGGAATTGTCAACGATAGTTAAACCTTTCCCCCTAAAAGGTTCTGGAGCAAGGCCGAATTCTACGCTACGGCAAGCAAAACCAGACTCCGCCCCACGTCGCGTGAACTTCATCCGCTAAACCAAAGTCACTTGCACGACCCCGCTTTGAGGTCCGAGCTGGCGACCTTCGATACCCCGCACTAACCCTGTGGTTGTGGGCGCTATCAAAAGTGTCTCCGCCGCAAGGGCCACATAGCCAACCACTGCTCTGCGTAATTCGCCACCTAACTCACTAATGTTACACTAGTGTTTAAAATCTTGACCTTCAAGGGATTGGGGTCCTCGCCTCAATGCCCTAGTGTTGTTTGGCTTACTAGGTATAGTGTGCTAGGATTAGGATAAGGAATACCTTAAGGAGTCACAACCAAAACCGGGCCGCTATTAGGATCAGGACCAGGCACTCACCAGTGGCCGTTAGTTCGGGGATCTACTTTCTAATGCGATAAACGGGGGAGTTTGACTCCGGCTATACTGGGATCAGAGAACTCCACTTAGGGAATCCAATGGAATATGAGGGAAAGGCGAGTCAGCCTTATTACCTGTGAGCAGGCTTAAGGGTTGACTCTCCCTCGGGGGACCTCATACCGCTAGACACGTGGGCCACTATAGGGGCCAGGCCGAACACCCTGGTTAACCCGCCGGCAGCCTGCTAAGCTAAACGGTTCCCTTAGGTCATCGCATAGATCACCGGGGAGTCGTGGAAGCCGGGGTTGTCCGGGCACCACACGCTGAGAAAATAGTGGTGCAGCTGGGATCCCTTAGGGCCAGAACTGGTCCTAGTACAAAGAACAACATTAGATCGACAGTTCGATAATTCCCGGAGGTCGCAAGCAGAAATCCCGGATTTTGGCCGTTTTGGTGAGAATTCCCGGACGCAGGCGCCCTGTGCATATCGAGTGCAGTTAAAGAAGAGAAAGTGGTACCCGGAGACGCGCCCTGGTATGGCAAATGGAGTTCGTTTTACACAGTCTGCGCAGCATATCTTGTAATCGTTTTCATCATCCTGATGCTTGTCCAGTTGTTTAGTATTGTTGATAACGTAACTCTGATCGCCTGTTGTACTATCTTCGTCTACTGCTAAATTTTGCTACGTTCGTCGTTGAAATGACGAAAAACAATCCTGTTTGCGCTAAGGTAGTCTGCCTTGGTGGATCCGTTAAGCTCAACTGTTTTCGTAAGCTGCTTGGTTGCAATTGCAGGTTGCTGAAGTAGCCGAAAGTAATTCCGAAATATCACCAGCTGTTGCTGAACCGGAAGCTGTTCCTGCAGCTGAAAAACCTTGTTTGCGATTACCACAAAAACTATGCTTGACTCCTCAGAAGGCTCGATTGATGGCAATCCAATTATTGCTTTGGATATATTAAATGACACCTTTGTGTACTTTCGAAATTTTGGTTTCAACTTATATTATAACAACAAATTCTTTTATCTACTTGATCACTTCATTCACTTTCTTTCCGAACGACTCTCAGAGTGATTAGTAATTGATTCATTTGTACAAAACATACAACTTTTTTATGAACCATTTATACTATGACATTAAAAGACAACAATGTTGAAGTCCGGAAATTTTCAATTAAATTGTTTGCGCGAAAACCGTCACTGCCGAAGAAATAGTTTTTGATATTTTTGCTCAACAAGAAATAATATAAAATTAAAACTACAATGTACTAAATAGGTTAATTTATTAAGACCGGATTCACTTTATATAGTGTCACTACTTTTTGAAACGCATGCGAAGCTTAGAGCTTTCAGGGGTAGTCGAGCTCGGCGGGGGTAGGTTGGTCAGGGGATGTGCGCCAGGGGGTCTGCTGGAACAAGTTCACGACCTGCCCATCGCCCCATGAACGAGGGGGTCGGCGGGGTATGTCGTCTCAGGGGAGGTTCAGCAAGAGGTCTGCTGAAACGAGTTTACGGGCTGCCCACCGTCCCATGAATTATGTTTAGCGTCATTACCATTTGGAAACTGCATGCTGAAGCTTTGACGTCTGAGGGGGTCGGCGGGGTATGTCGTCTCAGGGGAAGTTCAGCAAGAGGTCTGCTGAAACGGGTTTACAACCTGCCACCCGTCCCATGAATTATGTTTAGCGTCATTATCATTTGGAAACTGCATGCTGAAGCTTTGACGTCTCAGGCGAAGTCGGGGTCGGCGGGGCTAGATTGTCTCAGTGGGATTCCGTCAGGCGGGTGTGCTGAAACAAGTTTACGACCTATCCACCGCCTCAAAAATCATGTTATAGTGTCATTACTTTTTGGAACATATGCTGAAGCTTTGAGGTCTAAGGGAGTATTTGGTGTCGGTGAGGGTAGGTCGTCTCAGGAGGAAACCGCCACAATAGTCTCCTGAAATATGTTTACGGCCTACCACTGCTCCACGAATAATGTAGTTTTCAGTGTCTGATTGGCCGTTTTCCTGACAATAAAATTTAGTTAAGCATTTTGGGTTTACGCATGACTTATGGCTAACATTGGGAACAACGCCTGTATGCGTACTGTAGTGAAATACGTTGAAAAGCCGTCGGCGGAATCGTACGTTTGAAAATTCAGAATTTGTGCTGGTAAAAATAGATCTCACATACAACAGTTACAAAACGCTATTTGCACTCTTAGACGACAAACTTTTGTCACCTCAAAATCTCCCAAACACAAGTTAAGCACGTTGTGCAATTACGCGTATTTCACACAGAAGTGTGTGCACGAACTGCAGACAGTAAACACGTCGCGCAACGATTTTACGCAAAATAAAGACTTCTTTCCATTGCACGCGAAATGAAGACAACCGTTTTCCATTGCACACAAAAAGACCGGCTTTCCATTGCCCGCAAAATGCTAATACGCCCTTCTATTACCACATGTCGAGTGAAATATTGCTATTTACTATGCGGCTGGCTAGAGCAATGGTTGCTTCTATTTTTATGGCTTGCGTGCAATGGTTGATACCATATCTACAACAAAGTGCAAGCGCGTCAATCATATTTGCTGAATCATTGTGGAATTAATAATGATAGCGTCTATATTTATAGCTTGCGTGCAATGAATGGTTGACACCATATCTACAACAACGTGCAATTGCATCAACCATATCTGTATCTCTGTGCAATTGGTGAGAATATATACATGTACAGTGAGATATTGGTGCCTCCTCCAGATTGATATTGGCTTCTCCCTCCAGTTTGTTGTTGGTGCCCCTTCAGTTTGATATTGGTGTGCTCCTCCAGTTTATTATAGCTACGTTTTCTATACAGCCGAAGCCAAACACTTAGCTAACTTAATATAAATCATATCCTTTATACAGTCCAGCTGAACGGTTCGTTTGTCACACATAGTCAAGCTGAAATCTAGGCTAGTCACAAATGGCTCAGCTGTGCCGCCGATTTGTACCAGTAGCGTATGGCTGGGCTATAGCTTTAGCGAAACTAAAATGATATTAGTCAGTTTATCAAACGAAATCTTGAACGAAGGGTGGGACCTTTTGTTTTAAATTAATAAGGAGATTCCTTTACAAAGTCCATAGATATATATATAATTCGATAGCTGCGATAAAACGCCGGACCCAGGTCAGTCAACATTACGGAAATTACGACTTCAAGGGTAGTATTACACTTTACAGGGAACATTTAGAAAAGAAGCCGTTTCAGCGTGAATAAATTACAATGACTTGACAATTACAATTAAATATAAGCGAAAACGGAACATAAATTGCTAAAAATTTATATTATTTTTCAGTAGTTTAGCTACAAGTTACCAGCTGTAATGGATTGCTGTGCATTCGGAGATTTGTGTGCACGGTTTCAATGAGTTCAAACGAGTGTGGCAGCACGGGCTTGAATAAGGTACCCTACGTAGAAATCTCTGAACGTATTACAGGTATATATATATAACATAAAAATACTGCAGCTTTGGTAGAACCGATGCAGATAAGGTGACCGTTTTTGTCAAAAATCGAGGATAAAAAATTTAGATCGTTTTTGACATTAGATTTTAACTTAAGAACAATTATGTTTCAGAGTGTTGCACTAATTAAATTTGCCTTGTACTCCTCCGTTGTACGTGTGCGTGGCTTTCAATTTCGCATGTTTGTTACCGTCCTTCAAATTATATCGGTTACCTGTAATAGCGGTAATTGTGTATATGAAAGTGTTCGAAAGAACCTACTGACAATCATTTTCAAGCGTGCATACATAAAATAACGTTATAAAATCAGGCATACATTTTATTTGTAGAATTGTGGGCCACAAAGATACGATAAGAAACTAACGTTGCGGTTATACGTAGCTGGAGCCCCTGCAGGTTTAGACAATTATAGTCCAAACGTTGGCCTATGTCAGTTTTAGGGGCCGGGTGTGTTGTAATTTTAGAAACAGAACAGCTTACAGCGGGGTGGGGGGTAGGGAGCGGCAGCCCCCGACTTAGGCTTAGTTCATGGCTCATACAGGGACTTCAGCTTAGGCTAGGACTAAAGCTTAGTATATCGAGAACGGCATAACCTGCATTTCAATTCAGTCCCTAAAAGTTATGTTGGCCCAAAAGTAAATAAATGGTTAAGGAGACAATAATAAACTCGATAAAAATATTGACATATAAATGGCATTGAATTTCTAACGAAATATTCATTTGGTACTGACTAAGTGACCGCGAAGTGGCCTCCCCAATCTGAGAATCACTGCAGAGGTCAGACGCATGTATACAACAACGCTTTTATTGTAAAAAATATATCACACCCCATGATTCCTAACTACCACAGCTCTCAAAAAAACCATCACAGTTTCGTTCTTTAGCTGGTTCCCCGTCTGTCCTGCGCTGCTTGCGATAAATACATTGTAACCAAATTCGATGCATTTTGAGCCCTTCGCCTCGATTCACAATCAGTCTCCGATCAACCCAGTTCCGATGTTCAACAAGGCTATATTCTGGATCGTCCATAAGTGCATTGGTAAATAGCTCAGATATTTCGGCCTGCCGAAAAAATCGCACACAAGTCCCGTCTCCACGAGCATAAAAATTATCCTCCATCAAACGGCCGGGCTTTAATCTCAATTGAGCCAAATCGAATTCACCGTAGTCTCGGAATGCCAACATTCCGCCTGGTCGTAACAGGCGAACTACGTTACTAATAGCTGCCGGTATTTGAGACGGTTGGATTGCCGACAGCACAAATATTAAAAGAATGAAATCAATCGATCCGGGCGCAATAATCTGATCATTGTCGTCCGCGGTTTGGGTTTCAATGGATTTGCACGGAGTAGTAATATCCCACTTGAAGCACTGAAAGCGAGACTCATCGTACGCCTCATTTTCTTTGACCTAAAACAAAACATGTACGCGGCAAAGCATACATAACACGAAAACAAAAAAAAGTAAAATAAACTATTACATCCGTGTTACTGATCTTCGCTGGATGCCGCTGTTCCGGCGCAGTCTCCCCATAAGGATTAAAAAAATTAGGTATTAGGAGCGGAAAGGATATAAACCCAAAAAGGTTCGGAAGAGTGTGAAGTCGATATTTGTAACGATTACAAGCGTAAACAACCTATTGCCATCATAAAATGATTTAGAGAACATTGGTAACTTAAACATACAGTGTTTCCCTTATTTTACACCGGGAAAATAGTCCACGCATAGATTTATAATACATTTTAAGTACTTTTGCATTCATCTAACCATAAATCTGTAAAGTAACGTATTAGATGCGCCTCGATAAACCATTTGAACTCATCTTCGTGGTGGCCACAACACTACATAAATTTTGTTAATTGTAACAGAATAATATGCAGTAATAAGAGTTGCTTCGAAAAGTTTCCTTATGTTGATGCTTCTTGTACAAATGCTATATCAACTACTATCGATATTTAAGCACCTCTATGCCGTTATGTCTAGTTCCTGTCGTAACAGGAAGCATATATCCTTCACTGTACTCCTTAAAGGAACAGTTTTTAGTCACGGAAACTCGTTGAAACAACTTAAGTAAAATAAAAAAGTCAATACCGCAATATCCCTTGGTTTGCAACAAAAGGTGACGATCGGCATTACAGTTACTGTTGTCCCACATTCAACATGCTCGGAAATATTCCATCAGTTTACGAGATTGAAATGAACGCATTCTTGCATTGATACAATTTGTAGATGCTTTTAAAGGATTGCATAAAATAAAGTTGTGTTTCCTGTGTCATATAAAAGAAAAATGCTTAGAACGCCATGCACAACACTTTAAAAATAGTCAGCATTACTCATCCAATGGTGCGCGCAAAACGTTTTCCGGTGACAACTGCTATATTTGTTATACAACACAGAATATCGATTTAAGCAAAAAATAAAGCATTCTCGTCTGTACCTTGTCACTGCTCAAATGTGACTCAAGTTTTCACACTATTTTGCAATAATTTTTTCACGAAAAGCATTTTAAATAAGTAGGTGTTATAGTTCGGAGCTTGGCAATATGCATAATATACAGCTCGCCTAAATTCAAGCGTCATCATTGAGCGGAGCAAAGCAAAGCGTTATTATTTTCTATCTGGGAGTAAAAAGGTCGATTTCCGTCCGTTCGTTAGTTCGCTCGTTCGGTCCGACGGATCTCAAGAACCACTGAACCGATTTTAAAAAACTTTTTTGTTTGAAAGCCTATCATGTCAGAGTGTGCACCTGATATTTGGGATTAAAAATTTTTGAGTGGTTAATTAGTAATAAATTAGCTAATTAGTTAAGCTTATGCAGCTAAAGTAGAGAATTTTGCAATATATTTGTGTTATTTATTGAAATAGAATCGTTTCGATCAAACAATTATAGGGTTTTTTGGGTCGAAGAATTCAAATATATTTTTACCAATGATAAAGCCCTGTGATAACTACCAATGTAGTTACAAGAACATAAAATTGAGTACGTTCGTAATGCCACAGCCCAAGCTCCGCTCAAAAATGTAGTTCCACTACCGACTAGTTATTCTTCTGTAAATGCTTTGCCAATAGCGTTAGACCCAGTGCCCTCAACTTTTCAAATTAAAGCCTTAAGAATAAACACGGCCTAATGAACTTGAGTAAATATTAAGTTAAACTGCTACAAAATAAAATCAAGCTATTATAGCCACAGACAATATTATAAGTGCATAAAAAAGTAACAACGCTCGTTCAAAAAGACAAATGTTGCAACTTTCTTTTGCGTTTACGTTCGGTTACAAACTAAACGTTTGTTCAGTAGCTAAGATTGCTTCTTATTTGAACTAAGAATTAAGTATAACTGAACCAAAACGGCACAGGCACTAGCATAGCCGACGACGCGTGGGGTGTGTGTCAGACTTTCTTTTCAAAGATGAGGGGGGTTAGGTCAGGGGACTAGAATGTCGAAATTTGTAAGAAATACATAATTTTCCCCTATTTTGTTTAATTTTTCCCTGTTCCCCCAGTCTTTGGTAAAATATTCTCAACATTTACTCATTTTGTACAATATTCGCGTAATTTTACGATGCTGGTGGAGAAGAGGTGGGGAGAATGCGACGTCGGCACCAGGAGGGTCATGCAGCCTTCCATGGCGTTAGACGCTCCGCACCTGAGAAGGCAACCCCCTATCACCTGGAGCCCATGCACAACGTATACTTAAAGGCCAATAAATCCTACACTTTCTTAAAAAACTCCATTTACCAGTTTAACGGCTTTCGAGGAATAGTCGCAGCAATACATAAAAACATTCGACGTCGACGGAAAATTTTCCATTAACGGAAACGCCGTATTTCCAACACCACAACCTACTTCAAGAATGGTAAAGCGATCTTTGTCTTTATGAGTTGAGGATTCTAAGAGTAATAAGACAACGGATTAATATAGTTGCGTCGATACGTCAATGATGTCACGTCAATAACCTATAGCTAACACGCACATACAGAACTCGCCACAGTTGAGTTTGGCCTTATGACTGAGCGAGGAAAAACATATCATATAATTTCATTCAACGTGAACTTTCATTTTGCCACGTTCAACGAACGAGCAACGGTCAATTGTGGCATTTATGCTATCTGCGATACAGCCTAATAATATAAAAAAAAAATCATGAATATTACCCCAGAGCTCGGATTAAATACTGTCATTAATTGAACTCTGTAAATTCCTGATGAAATTATATTTAATAACTAATTTCATTTGTTTTATATAAAAATGATTTACGTAGAAAGTCGGCACCGGGAAGAAACAAATTCGACAGGATATCCACATAAAGTCATAGTGGCAATTGCACACAAAGTCTAAGTCTGGAAGTCTTGCCTCTGGACTCTATTCATGTCGCAAAGTTAGAAAACTAATTTTCAAAAATAGCCTTCCGTCAGCCAACAGAGGAAATTATTATAGCGTGGCATGTTAACAGTGGGGACACGTTCACTTTTCAAAAAGCTCATGTTCGTCAAACATTTCCCTGTTATTCGCTTACAATAGGTCCATGATTTAAAGACGAATCTGTCGTCGACAGAACGTAGAAACGTCATAAGCGCCAATTTTTATAATTTTCACCTTTTGTCAGATTTGAATAGCTTTCAGTGTGTTCATATATTCTGCATACTATAAATTTTATTAAAAATAATATTACTAGTATTTCGCAGGCGAAGGTGAAACGGATCGAGAGTAGTTTCGTTTATAAGTTATCATTTTAATTAGTCAATTTTATTTTGTCCTTCATATACCACCATATAACCGCCGGAACCCTGAACCTATTAAACTAGTAACTCTATCGAGGTTGCAGAGCATAGTGAAGCATAGGTATACCTACGATCACAATAAAATTAAGAATCTTGGGTCGAGGAACCAAGGGGCGTCATACCCCGTAACCATGGAACCATGTGTTGCACCGCACAACCAAACACCGGCAATGAGTTTGCCATGCCCGAAAACCCACAGTTAAACTTTTCAGTTGCCCATGACAGCAGAACAAATTTTCGAATTTTGAGACGAGGAACCACGAAAGTGCCATACCTGCCTGACTACCGAGATTTCCTACCTAAATTTGTACAAAACCGGCACCAGTTGGAGACAGTTTGATTTTGGCAGACTAGTGTTACTAAACATTTAAGATTGTAACTCTTCCCAGAAGCATCGGATCCAAAAATTGAGAACACTCATCGAGTGATACAAATTTGCTGGTATGCATTTTTGCCAGAGCAGCCGCTTCCGAGCTATGAGCCAAACGTTAAAAAATACCGCGAAAGAAGTTAATTTTCAAAAGTTTTACAACGCACGTTGTTTGCTTGTCGGGAGTAACCTTGTAAACACGCTGCTCTCACCGTTTTAACTCCAGTGTGGATGGATTATTGCCTCTGTGGTACGGCGACGGAGCAAAATTTGATAAATTTTAGCAGAAAAAAGTGAAACTTTACAATTTTTCTAATAGATATGCAAAGAAAGCGTCAAAAATTACCAAACTGTTAATTTAATTTTGTTGATTATCAAGGGTATTGTTACGCATTATTAAAATAATGAATCAAATTGCATAGCAAACGCCAGACACACTCAATACCTCAAAAGTTTCCACATATATGCTTAAATTTTACGAGCCCAGTATATACCCTTTATTTTGCCAAACCCACTAAAACACTTTAACTAGCGCTGTCTGAGACGCTACAGCCTTAATTCTCATTATATAGCACTATTTCATTTCATAATCATCCAATAAATGATTCTTCGGCAGGTTATAGAAGCGATAGTAGCTAAAATCGTTTGCAATGAGTTAGCACACTTCATACATTCACCAATCATGAAGCTCATTCCTAAATCTAAGGGCAAAAGTTGTGTGGCGGTTAAGCTTTACAACTAGAAACTACAACTTGTCGCCAACGTTGTGAATTCTAATTGTTTAATATATTTATATAGACGTGCGCAGCTATATTGAGGCATCAACTTACAAAATGATCCAAACATCAGTCATGTTGCTTTAATCGTTCAGGAGATGTGCCCGATTATTTCGTGTATAAAGACTCATGATGAGCAACTACTTAGAGGATGAAGTACTCTACAAAATGATAAACAGCCATATAGTTACAGTGGTTGCGGGGATTTCCCGCTTACGTATATTTTTAGGTTTAATGGGCTCGAGTAATTAATGACACTAGCAGGTATATAGACGTGTGAGTTGCCCTAAAATAAGGCGAATAATACCCATATTGCTCAAGCGGTTACGGAGACAATTTCGACTTTCGTGTATTTCGGGTCTCATGGGCCATTCCAAACCGTATTTTGACCCAATCCTGCTACGTAAATAACGGCGACGGTGCCACACGGTAGCTATATGAAGGGTGAATATCTCTACAAAATGAGATCAATAAGATCCATATAGTTTAAACGGTTGCCGATTCATTCGCGTTTTCGTCATTAAGCTATTTAAAACCCCATTTTGGTCTAATCCTGCAGGAGAACGATGACAATAGTAATAGACAATATGAAGTTATGTAGAGCGCGGATTCCTCTACAAAATGAGCCCAATATTGCCTGTATTAGCTGTTATTATTATATTATTAGCCAGAGCGGTTGCGGAGATATTGCGGTGTTAGTGTACGGTTTTGGGTCTTATCGACCCATTTAAAAAAACCTTTTTTTTGACCCAGATCCTACATCGTAAAATAGCCATGTAGCAAAGCATGATATACTTTCGTATAGAGTTTTTGCCCTACAAAATCAGCCTAATTTGGCTAAGATATTTACACCATTGCCGAGATACAATCTATAGCGTGTTTTGTCGGAGTTAATTTTCACCCGATTCGAGCCCACTTGGAAAACTTTTACGGCCCAAAGGGTTGGAATCCGCTTTCGCATCTAAATAATGGCACAAATATAAATGTTAAGCTATCGAATGAGCTATCGCCCGAGTTTATCCGTCTAGCCAAATTTGAGTTATGCGTGTCAACCGCAAAACGGAAAACGTCGAAATATACCACTCTGGCCAGTGAAAATTCTTCGCCACGTTTGTCCCACTCACTATACTCAGAATTCAGACAATGATTCAAAGTGGCAATCTGACAGACAGAAGTGCAGCAATGAAAAATAAAATCTGATACCGACTGACCACTTATTCCATCGCCACTGACACAAATAGATACGAGCTGGACGAGCAGTTGTTCCAAAATACGAAATAATTGCCTAAAGCTAAAACGGCTAAATTACATTACATACCACTTAGCAGTTCCGGAAATTCAGTGAATAGCCAATGACGATCTTTGAAAAATCTATTTTCATGATTTCCATAGAACATATCCCAACTTTTACTTGGACTCGCTAAAATTTTTGCTTTATTGTTATCACTCATTGGAGACGCTTTTTGTTCGGCGATTCTTGCTTCTGCCGCAGCCGCCTAAACATGAAATAACTATTGGAATATACTATAATAACATTTTATATACGCACTTAATATTGTTCAAAAGCTGGAGATGCTCGAAGTTCGAACTATACATATTTCTTGCCATCGTTTTCCAAGAAAAAACTTTTTTTGCGATGTACAAATTTACCTGAAATATTTCAGCTAAAACTGGCATTGCCAAATTTATTTACTCAAGGTCAAGCAATGAAATGAGAGTTTTTACATAAAGGGAAATAAAATGAAAGGATACCATTCCGAACCTTTTGACTTAATTTGAGAGTTATCACTTCTACAAAGCGGAACGTAAGCAGAAATCGATAATTTTTAATACCTGGCCTAAAAAGCTTACTATATCTGTTTAAATTACCTATCTAAATTAACCACATCTAAATTCGGCTTTGCTACAATTCAGCGAAGGCCCTGTACGCCATTTTTATGTGAAACACAGTTCGATATTATATACATTGAATGTCAAATCGTTTTTATGGCATAAGAGCCGCACATCTCATGGCTATTAAATTTTTAGTATATTTAACAAAAATTATGACGACAGACATAGCAGCTTTGACTAAAACATGATCTTTCATTTAATACAATAGTTTAAGTCAGAACTTGAAGTATCTTAGGTTTGATAGCATATGACCGCCAAGCGCAGCTGTGCCAATGTATAACTTTAAGTACATTACTTAGTAGAAACCAATGCCCCACATAATGTATAATGAAAATTGGAACATAAGAAATCTTCTCTAGGCATATACCCAATTATTTAGCTAGCGCAAATGTGGAAATTCTATGTTTACATATTGCATGCTTGCAAGAACACGTTGGCAAACTAAAACCGAGCATTCGACAATAACAATCTGCCGAAGACACCAAAGTAGTTAACAAATCCCACAAACAGTGACCAACAAAGGGTAGGTATCGTGCTTAGCCGTCAAGTCGAAAGCACTTTGCTAGAATAGCCTGCAGTAAATAGACGCCTGCGTTTAACCCTGTGGATCATAACGTAATCGTGGTATATGCTCCTACTCAAGACTAATATTGCTACACAAACATGTCTTATGATCAACTAAATCATATCACATAAAATGATACAGGCTATTGTTCATAACGGCTACAAGCCGATTTCCTATCGTCTATAAACCCATTTATACGATTTCGGATGTCGCGATGCGTGGGCAGCTATGGAAAACCGCTTACTGGCAATCATAACTCAGTCAAAATCCCGGTAAACATTGCTAAACTGATTGCGTAAACCTGTGGAGTTCTGAATGCCGAACTGTATGATTAAGCGCCTGAACCACAGCGCTGTAAGTGACCCACGATGTGTACAAATACGGGTATTGAAAACCTAATCGACACTAAATTTATTTAATACGCTTCAAGAATAGGGAGAATGTGTTGATTAAATGTAAAGTCTTTGTTGATCTATTTTCGAGAACAGATTTTTTGTCGACATCGCAAAAGGCAGTAGTGACACTCCAAACAAATTATCAAAAAACCTGTAGGGATCGTGACACAGTGACTACTTAAGATTTCATTTAATGCTGTCTGCACACGTAGAGGGCCGTTTTAAACACTTAAGATTTCATTTAATGCTGTCTGCACACGTAGAGGGCCGTTTTAAACGAACTAAAAATTGAAAATTTTGTTGTAGCTGGGACCCATATTTGGGCCTTACCCAGATTCTACTTAAAGGCGACCCCAGTTGTCGCCGCTCTTATGGAACCCCGAAATGCTAGTCTGAAGCAGAGATCAGCAGTCGCGAATGCTGAGACACCATAACAAAGTTTGCTCATTCCAAAATTTTATCAGCCAATGTGTTTGAATTTTACTACACAGTTTTAGGCGCGAGGCTCTAAAACAGTATTTTGGGTTTTGAAATGTAGTTGCTGTTCCTTCCCTTCCGTTTATTGCTGAGTGTTGCGGTGTGAACTTTATAATATCGTAGTTATGCTTAGCAATGTACGTTACGGCCACTAAGAGTTTCATCAATAGCGTTTTAGTCGTTTTCTTAAATCGCTTAAGAGCTTTCTCGTAAATCTACATTTAAGCAACAACTTAGTATGTTCTAGCACTAGAATTGGCTGTCATTTTCAAGCTTGAAAACACCAACTAAAAATCTAGCGCTCATTCCTGCGAGGAACATTAAAGGGTGTCTTGCGAAGAGAGCATTATGAATAAACATATTATGGTAAATCTGATTTTCGTCGAGATGCTATTTGGTTTTTATACGTACCTGCTCGTTATTCCACTGAACATCGTCCCACGCATTGTACTTGTACACATCTTCAGGGTTAATAAGCTTGCGATTACCAAACGCAGGCCGTCGATCATCTGATGATTCCATTATTAAAATAGTAAACGTAATAAATTACAAAAAAGTGGGCGGAGCAATTGTCGAACTATATTATATCTTATTTATGTTAAAATATATTTAGCTAAATATTTAATCAATTTATAATAAGTGTCACATTTTAGACATCTGATGTCAAATCCACCTTACAAAAAGCTAGCTAGGTAAAAAATTAGCCAATTAATTAGTAATATCACCCAATTAATTAACCAGTTAGCAAACACGATAAAATCATAGAGCTTTAAATGTCACATATTCATGATCAGCGATATTGAAAGCCCCGACTGCCAAATATCAGCAATTTTAAGATGATTTTAAAATTTGCATAAAACTAACTAATTAGCCAATTGATTACTTAACTAAATGGCATTATGCGGCCACGTTTTAGAGCTTGATAAATATCACATTCGTGAGCAGCGTCATAGAAAACCCCGTGTGCATTTTTTCATTTCAGAGCAGATTGAATATAAAAACAGTTAGCTAATTATCAGGGAGTAACCGGAATTCCGGTTCCGGCGAAAATCGTATTTCAGTTGCGGTTCCGGCAAAGTGCAAAAACCATACCGGAACCGGAATTCCGGTTTAAAACGTTTGTTTGAAATTTTCCACGTTTTTTGCTTCATTTGTGATCCAAACATATGTAATATTATTATACAATGATCAAGCTCCAATACAACCAAGCAAAAGAAAAAATTAACTAAGCAATTTGACGCTTGAAACGTAAGTACGGCACATAATTTCAGTTGGAATTTTTCATAATAACCTGCAGGAGCCTTCTAATATGTTAACAAATCAAAGCCACGTCGATGCTTGTAGCAGCTATTTTACACATCCAGAAGTCTGTGGGGTACGTTTCAGTTAAACCGGTCCAACTCGGTAACAGAGTATGGCTTACGCAGAAGCACTTAAGGTATGCTTGGCTAACATAAATTGCTTCAAGAACCCGCCAATGCGCTTGTAAACTTGGTAAATCAGTCTAAATTGAAGTAAACTACCGTTATCTCCAACGCAGCTAGAAACTGCATTCTTGGCAAAGAACTGTATTTATTGAAACTGTGCGAGCAGCATCACAGTGTGTCTCATTTATAGCATTCTGATTAGAAAGTTATCATCATTATCATCTAACTTACGGGTACTGTTTGTCCAAAACTTACGGGCACTAGCCTAAACAGTGTCCCTGACCACTGGCCAGAAAATTTCCTTCTATCTATTATTTTCTCTTAGAATCATATAAACCAATAATTTCAAGTTTCTTACAGAAGAGCATGTAACAAACGTATGTGTAGTAAAGGAAGGCGACTGGAGACAGAGCGAAAGTGTGTATTCTACGCTCCAAGCTTTGTAAGCATATTCGATTTGACGCATTATACGCAATGGTGTATAGTGGAAGGCATTTTTTGTTCTGGGTGTCCAAAAATCGACACATTTGATCGATAAATAAACATTATTAGCTTCCTCCGTGTCTTTAAAGTTTCAGAAAGGCAATAATACCACTGCAATACATTAAGTTTAATGTAAAAGCTATTTTATTCACCTGTGTGCCTCGCGCACACTTTCGATTGTCTGAGTTTCCCCATTTCAATTGCCCGAGGCGATGAGACCCATTCGATAGGGCCTAAAATTAGATGAAGCAAAGCGAAAGAAACGGTTTACACTTCTGGCAAATGACCGGAAACGTGGAGCAAACTTTTGAAAGATGCCAATGTTTTAGCTTCAACAACCCAGGGAGGTAGCCCGTTCCAGACATTGACAGTCCGGTGACTAAAGTAGTATAGCCGCTTTGATGTCTTTGGAATATCAGGCGGTTTCAGTTTGTAGCAATGACCACGAGTATTGATATTTCCGTCGAGAAACAGTTGGTTATAAGGAAGATTCATATTGTTCGTCATAATTTGATACTACAGAATTAAGTCCGCACGTAGCCTGCGGGTCTCGAGCGATTGCAGTTGTAGCTGTCGAAGTCGATCAGGGTACGGAAGATGACGAATACTAGGTAGTAGCTTAGTGACACGGCGCTGAACACTTTCGACGAGGTCGATATCTTTTTGCAAATATGGACTCCATACCTGCGTAGCGTATTCTAAGTGCGGTCGAACTAACGTTCTGTGCAATTCTAATAATGACGTTTTTGTTATATTCCTTACATGGCGTTTTATTAAACCATACATCTTATTGGCTTGATTTACCGCAGATATTATATACTTGCCGTTCCCACTTCAGATCATTCGACACAATAACACCGAGATCACGTATATTCTTGCATTCTGCAAGATCTTGTCCCGCCAAACTATAAACAAATTTCGGATTATTATGCCCAAAGTGCATTGTAAAAGATTTTTCAGCGTTGAACAAAATTGCATTGTCTGATGACCACTTGTTTAGTCCTTTCAAATCGTTCGATAAGCAGATTTGTTCGTATCCTTGTGTAGATTTTGAGATCATCAGCAAACTTCAATATATTTACATTTTCACCGATGCAATCGTCAATGTCATTAATGTACATTAAGAACAACAATGGTCCTGCTACAGATCCCTGTGGGACGACGCTCAAAACATCTACAGACCTGGAATCACAACCTCGATACACTACTTTCTGAGTCCTGCCAGCTAAGAACGATCGGAACTAGTCTACACTTTTTTCGTGCAAACCAAATGATCGCAATTTACTAACTAAGCGTTCGTGGCTCACGGAATCGAAAGCTTTCCTGAAGTCCAAGTAAATGCAGTCAACTGCATCTCCTTCATTCAGTATCCGAGTGATGTTATCGATAAATAATCGCAATTGGGCGCAGCATGACTTGCCGCGTGTAAACCCAAACTGTGACTGGTTTAGTAAGCCGTTGCTTGTCATGTGTTGAACTAGTTGATCACAGATAATTTGTTCCATTATCTTGCTACACTTACAAGTCAAACTGACAGGACGGTAGTTTTTAACATCATTTGGCGATCCTTTCTTCAGCAGGGGCACAACGTTTGCTGTCAGCCATTCAGCTGGCAATGCCCCACTGCTATACGATTTTTCAAATATGACATAAAGGGGGTCGGCTAGTACACTGGCCATGTTACGCAATGCGTCAGACGGGATACCGTCTGGAACTGTTGCCTTTTTTCCGTCTACTGACTGTAGTTTCTTTAGAACAACGCTTCTATCAAATGACATTTTCAATGATTTTTCAAATCATGAAATCTATTTTTAATGCATTTGAAATCCACTATACCTTGATTTCTTCCTTCATCATTTTACTACTTTATATATTTCGAAGACCAAGTTCCGGTTCCGGATCCGGTTTAAACGGACGGTTCCGGTTGCTGGTTCCGGTTCCGGCAAATTTCGGTTCCGGTTATCCCCGCTAATTATTAATTGATTAGTAATTAGCATATCTTTAACACCCCTAATAGTAACAAACACCAGATTCATAATATGCACGGCGAGATGTAATATACTTACTAAAATAATAGCTTTACAAAAATTATTCATTGAAAAATTTGGTTTGAAAATGCTAAAAAAACAAAAACGCTTCGCTTCACTCAATAAACAAAAAATGACTATATTTGATTTATAAAAAAAGAAAAATGGTTGACATATATATTTGCTAATGCAGGCGTCAGAAACGACTGTAGCCTTTCGCGCGAGCAAACAGCATGCGAACTAGAGACCACTGTCTGGTGGGTCAGGTCTCGAAACGTTGGCTATAATTCAGCTCCAGCAGTGAAACCAAAATGTCGTCGCACATCCTGTTCTATCTCTGCGCAGCACAGAGTTTTGCAAAACCTCAACATAACCTTTCGTGGACCCAACTGTGATCAACGAGAATGTTCGTTTAATATAGATGATATAAGTAACGATACACGTGAGCATTACACGCCTTTTGATTGCAAATTTTTTCGCAGATGGCTGAGTCAAAACTTATGAGTTGAGAAGTGTTGAAAATATCTCGTGCTTTTGTTTCAAAAAATTGCGGTTACTTCCAGCAGGTTTTTCCACTGATCGTAAAGAAAACAATTTTGCCGTTGTACGGCCCTAGTGCTTTCCGGATTGACTGATTTCGAGGTAAGAACAGTTGCATTAATCGTATCCAGATAGCCAACTGGTATGGAAAACCCATAACCTCATCTAGTCATCAGTGTATAACTAGTCGTAAAAATGTTAAACTTCACAATAGAGCTAGTTAAACCAAATTAGCTATGCAGTTTAAGCGTAAGCCTAACTAAAAAAGATGTAAACTAAAACTTAAACTAAAATTATTATATATAAATGTATGAATTTAAACCTGTACTATATCTATACTAAGCGCGTAGTTGGATGAATTCTCAACGACCGTAAAAATTGTCGGACTTTCACGATAACTAAAAACGCAAAAACAAAAAAAGCCAAGCAAAATCAGAAATTTAGTCTTAATTCAATTTTAATCCTAATTTAATTACAAGGTATATGATTGCCTACAATTATACCATTCGCAACACAACAACAGTGCAGAAATGAGCATAAATTAGTTTGGACGGTATCGCAAACTTCAGCTTGGTCTTAGCGCTAAACCAGTAAAAGTTATAACATGGCGACTATATGTTTACTCCAAAATAGCGTAAAGGAATTTTTTTGTATTCTGTAAGGCTGGAGATTTGGTACAGAAATTACGTATTTTTCTCGAATTTTGTGCGCTAAAAGCCCAATGGGAACACAAAAGTTTTGCTAATTTTAGGTATTATAGCGTACCATATTTTTTATGTCAAATATAAAATATTATTATAATGCATGAACCATTATTATTGGTATTATTATAAAGTTTGTTGTTTATTGATGATGAAATCGGTCTAAGCAACCCCGACGGGAAAACCTCTATATCGTTACAAGAAGAGCAGCCCAGGGTGGGGCTTCTGGGAGCGGCAGCCCCTCGACCTAGGATCAGTGTATGTTTCATATTAGGACCTAAGCTTAGGCTAAGGCTAACGCTCAGGCTTAGTATATCGAAAACTGCAAGGAATTCGTTACGGTTTGGCCCCTCATGATTACATAGGCCATGACAGCTAATTTGCATATCTGCCTTCATCTTCGTTGAAAGTTTAAATTCTTTTGTTGTGTGTCATTCCAGTTCACAGAGTTTCAAGATCGGATGCTTATCGTTTATTTAACGCTGCGTTTAGACTACTAATTTCGAACGATGGAATGATATGATGGACGATTGTCGTTTTGATTTATGATCTCATAATAGTTCTCAGTTATTGATATCACGATAGTATTACTCATAATACAGGTATTTAGTTAACTGTGGTTATCCAATTAAGTTCTGGACCGCGCGTACGGAAGTACGGCCACCAACCAAACCGGCACCGGCACCGGCACCAAACCGTGCACCGGCACTGCTAAGGAAGTTTGTAATTTATGAGCTTAGGCAAAGCTATAACACGAACTCGGTTGGCGCGGTTTCAACATGGCATCATTGGAAATGCTCTTTCTTGTCAAGCCGGTAGTTTAAAGATCTTAACTGTGGCGGATTTGCCGGTCAAATATGCATGTTAACATTGGAACAAGCATATATTGGGTCTGTAGAATACTTTAAATCATTTCAAATCACAGGTACAAAAATGTATTGCTGTGTTGAATGTAATCGCATTTAAAAACTACGAACTGACATATTAAACGAAAAAATATTTCTTACTTCAGCGAATTGAAACGCTCTGCCTTATTTTGAACATTCTCTTTCTAATCCTGCTAGTTGGGTTTAGAAGTCTGGCAACGGTGGCATGAACCGCAAAAGTCTGATGCAGCAATTAGCTTTGGTGCATAAAACGTAGAAATTCTTCTTAGTTAGAATGTAGTATCCCTGACTTAAAAATAAGCTGAATATCATATGAAAAGTTGAATGCTCAAAATGTCCAATAGCTACTTGAAAATTTGTGAATGTGCGTATATTAGATGTTTGTACATATTTTATAAATTTGTTAATATAAGGATAGATGATATAGCTAGTTATTTGGTAGCGCAATTCTTTATGAATCAGATTGGGTTTTTTAAAGGTCTCTGTTGTGGTTACAGTAGGCTACTGTTGGGGGGGTTTACCAGACTACAAAAGGGTTTTCCGGCCGCAAGCCCACCCATCCACCACAAAATAATCCAAAACCGCATCCCAAAATTACAAATCCAACTATTTCACAAATTTTATTATAATAATAATAAGTTCCCACCAACCAGCCCGGCAAGTAAGACAAGGCGTTATGACAGAAATAAAAAAGAAAGAAAACGAAGTATCAAATCATACTGGCAAATCTAGTTGATATAGGCTATGACATTTAACTAGTTCTGAAACATTATGGACCAATGGATTCCTAGCACTTGCGGTAATTATACAAAGAAAAAACAAACGCCTTACCCTGCCCATTTTTTTAATTTATTTCACAGCCATATGGTACTACTGGATGATCTCCAACCCACAAGACGCTGGGGGTCGCACACCCCGATCCAACTCCTGTCACCATGAGAACATCCAGTAGCCCTTAAGTATGCAAAATAAAAAAACAAATTTATAAAATAGTATAAGGCAACGAAGTATAAAGAGCGAAAAATATAAACTATATTGAAGCCAAACAGATAAATGTTTACAGAACTAAATATAAAACATAGAGCAGGCAACAGTTATTAAAACTCAACAATATAATGTATTCTTTCACGAATGCCGGGAGGGGGGAGGAATGTAAAGGGGCAGAAACACCCACTTATATACACCCATCATTCATATATATATACATACATATATACATATACACATACATACATACATATATATATATCAACACCTATCGATAAAAACAAACAAAGCTAGTCACCTAGAAAATTTCAACCAATGTTCCAGGTTAAGTTTATCTAGTCGTTTTTTGAAGTTTGTGCAAGTCGAAGCAGTGACTACAGGTAACCCACATACAGTTTCAGGCAGCCAATTCCAGACATGCACAACTCTTCTAGCAAAACAATATTTACCCACATCCGATCTACTACTGCAAACGAACAATTTTAACGAGTGCACTCTAGTTCTAGCATCACGATTTAAAGCGAAAAAATCTTTAAATTTTATGTCTACTTCATTATGCACTATTTTATAGCACATAGTCAAATCGTTGATCAATCGTCGATGTTCTAATGGTTTCAAATCTAACATAGAAAGACGCTCAACATATGTTAAATTTGGCACATTCATCCTACTGAAAACTCGCCGCGTAAAGTATCGCTGAACCTTTTCAATTTTATCAATATCACCTTGTAAATGGGGAGACCAAACCGGGGAACAGTATTCCATGATGGGCAAAACAAAACTTCTATATGCCACAACGATCGATTCATTACTGCTCCGTGGAAAAGATCTGAACAATAGATTGATGATATTATAAGCTTTTTACATACAGCATTCACGTGCGAAGAAGATTTAAATCTTTTGTTGAACATAACTCCAAGATCACAAGCTTCTTCTCTCGAACAGATTTCTATACCATCTATGAAATAAGATCTATGTTCAGTGTTAACCGAACCGAACCTCATATTTTGACATTTATTAATAGCAATTGGAAGTTGCCATACAGACGACCAATGTGCTACAGCATTTAAATCTTCCTGAAGAAGCAACATATCTGTGTCTTTTTTTATCTCGCGATACAACTTGGCATCATCTGCAAACAACTTAATCTTAGACCACTGAACGACTGTACATATATCGTTAATATAGATTAAAAATAACAAAGGTCCTAATACCGATCCCTGCGGGACACCAGACAAAACACGACACATATAAGAAAAATGTGTACCAACCTTAACACACTGAAGCCTGTTAGTCAAAAAATTTTTAAACTAACTAAATAACGCACCACAAACTCCAAAACGAGCCAGTTTCTGTAGAAGTTTTCGGTGCGACACTTTATCAAAAGCTTTACTAAAATCTATGTAAACAACATCAGTAGCCAGTTTAGTATCAATTGACTTAGCTATGTCGTTATTTAAGTCCAACAGTTGAGTACATGTTGACCTCCTTTCTAAAAAGCCATGTTGAACATTAGAAAGCAATGAATTTCTCACTAAAAAATTCATAAGTTGCTTATAAATAATTTTCTCAAGCACTCTGCAGACAGAGCTTGTTAGTGAAATAGGCCTGTAATTAATTGGTAATGTCGGATCACTCTTCTTGAATATAGGCACTACGTGTGCCAGTCTCCAATCTCTCGGAAGTTCTCCAGTAGCTAATGACCGTCTGAAAATAATATATAAAGGATATGCTAGTTCTCTATGTAATTTCTTCAAAAAGATATTCGGGATACCATCCGGTGTGTGACTTTTCTTTGGATTTAGATTACGCAATGTTGTTGCAACATCATTTATAGATAGATTAATGCCAAATATACAATCACGAACAATCGGTGAAAATTCAGGCACAATATTATCATCAACAGAAAAAACACTAGAATAATGATCATTTAGAACATTAGCAATTTCAGCTTGATCAGATGTCAAAGCTCCGTTGTTATTTAGCAACGAAGCAATATCAACATGTTGCACCCGTCTTTGCCTTCTAACATAACGAAACATCTGGTTAATATCATTCGACTCTAAAATTTTGCTGTCTCGCTGTGTTTGATAATTCAAAATTAATCTATTTACTTTAATTGACTGAATTTTATATGATTCTAAACCGAGCAATCTGTTCCGTCGTTCCCATAGTTTATGTTTCAGCCTCACTTCTCGTAATATGTAGTTAGGATATCTTTGTTTCTTACGACAGAATACACGTAAAGGAACAAACATGTTGATAGCTTGCGTTACGCGATTTTTGAAAACACACCACATGTCTTCAACTGAGTGACAATTGGATAATTCAAACCAGTTACTTAGCAGTAAAAAATCTGAAATCGAAGAATCTATTCTGGAAAAGTCTCTCGTAGATGGTTGTTCGGAACGAAGTTTTGAACCAATGATATCAAATACTATGCATTTGTGATCGCTGAGGGAAAACGGTTCATCCACTTTTACATTACTAACATTGTCTGACGAACTAGTTATTACTAAATCCAGAAGCGAAGCTTCTCTTGTTGGTTCAACGATAAGTTGATCAAGTCCTAACCGGTTGATCATATCGTAAAAAAACAGTATCAATATTTGACTTACATCTCCCAGAAATCCAATCAATTCCAGGTAAATTAAAATCTCCAATCAATGTGAATGGAACAGATATATCACATAACGAAGAAACCGTTTCGAGGAAACCACTAATGGCTTGAATTGAGCACATGGGAGGAATATAAGCGCACATTATTCGGTGTGGCCACGGTTTCAGTAT
>JASANE010029637.1:0-38182 GCA_030248225.1 Trileptium ribeirensis
CGTATTCAGTTTTTTGCAACGTTGTAAATAAATATTGTATTTCTAAGCGTGAAAAATTCAATTTACACGTACGCAGTCGAATTTATTTCTGTACTGATTGTAATTCCTGCTGCTGATTCAGTTTCTGCAGCGCTTTAAACATATTAATTTTCCGTTTCGAAGCGCGAAAAACCCAATGTACACGTACGCAGTCGAATTTATTTCTTTACGGATTGTAATTCATGCTGCTGATTCAGTTTCTGCAACGTTTTAAATATATCAATATTCCGTTTCGAAGCGGGAAAAATCCAATATACACGTACGCAGTCGAATTTATTCCTATACGGATTGTAATTCATGCTGCTGATTCAGTTTCTGCAGCATTTTAAATATATCAATATTCCGTTTCGAAGCGCGAAAAACCCAATGTACACGTACGCAGTCGAATTTATTTCTTTACGGATTGTAATTCATGCTGCTGATTCAGTTTCGGCAGCGTTTTAAATATATCAATATTTCGTTTCGAAGCGCGAAAAACCCAATGTACACGTACACAGTCGAATTTATTTCTTTACGGATTGTAATTCATGCTGCTGATTCAGTTTCTGCAGCGTTTTAAATATATTAATATTCTGTTTCGAAGCGGAAAAAATCCAATGTACACGTGCGCAGTCCAATTTATTGTTTATACGAATTGTGATTCCTGCTTCTCATTTGGTTTCGGCAGCAATGTAAATATATAAATTTTTCATGTGAAGTGTGAAAAGTCCAATTTATTCCTTTATAAAAACAATATATTATTTCAATAACAATTTTTCATGTTCCGGAAGATCCTTTAAGTGGTTCGTTTTGACGATGCAGTTACTACTTTTTGATCGGTTGTAATTGGAGATGATGCATCTATATATTATGTATAAATACATATGTATGTATACATTATATATTTCTATTTACATATTACTAAAACGTATCAATTTGCACTCAACTCCAACTACTGCCGATCGATACTGCTAATGGAAAGTTTTAAGCTTTTGCTCAGCGTAACAGGACCCAAGTTCAGAATTCCGGTTTCAGTTTGACTTCATTTGGAGCAGTTTTAATTGCGTATTGGCGCACGTTATGTACTGTATTAATATTTTGTAAGGACATACATTTTAGGTGGCCACAGGCCGTAGGGGTTACCCATAAGCCATATTTATCGTTTTCATGACACCATGTACTTCTATTCTCTCACCGGAGGCACGCGGAAAGTTTTAGCAATTATGAACTAAATTACAAAATTATGGGGAAAAGCGAGGGGAGTTATAAAATCATGAGGAAAAATTGAGGATTGTATGAAAATTATTGGTTACTGCCATGTTATAACCCCGTCGCCTGCGACATCACGAAATTTATGTGTAAAATTTTATTAAAACCTAAGAAGCTTCAAATTTTTATAACCTAGGTACGATACGCTAACATATTAAGAACGTCGTTCATATATCAAATTAACATTAGGTTAAGCTAGGCATAAATTTTAATGCTTCGTTAGAAGTCAAGCGCCGTCCAAGCAGTCGATGAAATTTTCAAGTAAGTTACATTTTAGTTGCATTCACATATTCAAGTTTTCAAATCAAAATTTGACTTTAAGCCTTCAACAAATATTGAATAAAATTGTTGAAACACTCATCATTTGATCAAAATTTGATTTGCCAATAATTTATAAAAAGCACGTGGACTATTGCAATGTCTAAAATTTTAGATGCACATTTAAATATACAATATTTTGTTACATTTTGTTTCTAAATTTTCAGATCCCTTTGATAAATTTTAATAAAAGAAACAATTCAGTGAAAACTGCAATTTCATATCTATTGTGCAATAGGTTATCATCCTGGAATCGCGGTAACTAATAGAATTAAAGATAGCAACACTAGGATCTCATTTAACACAGCATAAATCAAACAAGCATATCTTTGTCGCCGATTGGCTAACATATTCTTGAAGATTTTGAAGAGTGTTCACATACGCAAATTTACCAAAAAACACAATACTAAGCAAATATCTATAAATGTGTCCATCTTTTTCTGAATTATAGCTCTTACAAAAAAGCATTGTTATTTTAGATCTAAATTAATCGTTTCCAGGTTTATTAAGGAATATTCACACGCTCAAACCTATTCTCACATTTTGAGCAAAGCTTGAGCTGAAATTGTGACCAAATTTTGATCGAAATTTGAAAACATCTTTTTTTTTTTGAATTTTTTGAAGTTTGAACGTGTAAACACTGTTCAAACTTTTCAATTATATTACTTTAACCATTAATCGACGAGATGTATTACCTGAAAAAGTTTGACACCAATTTTCTGTCTGAAATTTTGAAACAACGTGGTTTTCCTTTAAAAATCACTGTCAAATTTTGAGCTCAAAATTTGGGCAAAAAGAAGAGCGTGTGAACACGCCTATTCAAAGCTTTATCAAAATTTATTAAATACAATGCTAGCTTTTTGTATTAATCTACACACTTTACTGAACATATTTGTGCAGAAGTGGAGCTATTAATAGGTAATATGCAAAATACCTACAGCTTGATTTCACTACATAACGTCATCCTGTTCACTGTAAAATCTGGTGTTGAGGCCATTTGCAATTATAGGCCTGTTTTAATCTACATTTTTCTAGGATTATTGTGTGTTATGGGTTTAAAACTAATTTATGTCTATATTATTGCTATCGTAAACCCAACGTTTATAAGTTGTATG
The DNA here is from genome assembly GCA_030248225.1 of Trileptium ribeirensis. Taxonomy (NCBI): domain Eukaryota; kingdom Metazoa; phylum Nematoda; class Enoplea; order Enoplida; family Thoracostomopsidae; genus Trileptium; species Trileptium ribeirensis. The sequence goes on from JASANE010029637.1 coordinate 2,721, forward strand.
TTTTACCGATTAATAAGAAACTGTGGCTTAGCAGTATGCTACTATCTCAAATACGTGTTACAATAGCTTCCCCAGAAACATGATAGTATACTTGTTATTTGCTGTTCAGCGTAGCTTATAATCATTATGATGTTTTAAAATAACATGCCGCCATGGCGAAATTTTCACAAGTTCAAAGCTGTCAACGCACATTTTAATGTTACCCATCATCCAAACTTTCAATACAACTTTGATTTAGAATGTTATGACAAATTACAGCTGTGTAAAGTTTAAATAAGTAAATCTGGTCAACAGCAACCAAATATAAATATAAATATATAAAAATTATTAAATATAGAAAACTACAGGTTCCCATACCGATCAAATAGGAAATAGCCAGGCCAATTTTCTGGTAATTTATCCCAGTCTCTTATTATCGTTTCAAGTTGTAGTTGTTGAGACAGCGTTAAAACATAATCTATTAAACTGTTAGATTTAATAATTGAACCAGGTAATAAATTCCATATACTATCTACGCCTCCCTGAGAAATAATTATTGCACATTTTCACCGAAGAGTGTTTCGCTATTACTTTATAGAAAAACGACACATTGGACTAAATACCAATTATCACGAAAGGTGGACTTTAATTAGTTTTATTTAAGCAACAAAATTGCAAGATCAATCGCTTTATAATAAATTCAGACCCGTAGCCATGTAATAAGACAGCCAGTTACATACATTGTCAAGGGGTGGTGGGTTTCATCACGTGAGCGCTGATCGGTCGCCCCACAGTCAATAGAGACAGCACTGACTCCGAACGCTTGGCCGCCGGAGTTGTCGTTACCTATTTCCCTCGTACTGCAGCCCCAACCGCCTCGCCCTCCCCCTCCTCCGATCGCTAATGTTTCCTAGGACGTTAAGCATGTATGGCCTTGTATAATACATAGCTAAGTATAGAATTCAGACCCGAATGTAAATCGGTTTGGAAAGTCAGCGTCGCATTTCTTTCTCGGACATAGCCGAAAGAAATGAAATGGTGTTAAGGAACTACATTTTTTAGACAAAATAGTGTTAGCGGTTATTTTTCTTTTCAAAGCTGTGGATTTAATACAAAAGTTGCGTGTTTGTCCGAATTGGGTGTGCAAAACGTCCCAACGGTTATTAATATTTGTTATAACCCAAGGTTCCAACTACATGACAACAAAACTAAAATATTTAATAATGTCAACAGCAACCAGTTGTTCATTTACTACCATCTCTCTGGCGATGCTTATTTTTTGGCACCAACGTTTGGACACCTGAATGCAACAACTCAGATTTTCAAATTAACAATTTTTCATATAATGTTGCAGAATTAATTTTCAAATCTTCGCTACTTGTACTGAAACACTACGACGCCTCATTTAGGGTGTGATAATATGCATGAAATTGTCAACAAAGTTTTTGAGTCCCGACGACATAGACAGATGTGTGCTATATCTGATGGCGAATCTAGGCTTTGTTTTCTGTCATTCTGGTGGCAAAGCATTTGTACTACGGGTGTAAAATCATTATTCTCTTCAAGATTTGCAATAACTATTGAAATCAACAGCAAAAATTCTTTTTGGACTAGCAACGGAAATACAAAGGCGTAAAACATTGGATTCGGTTATATAGATACAATTAAATTTAAGGGCGCAATTGAATCCTCAGCCACTCAATTTGAGTTCTTAGCATTGTACAGCAGCAGGAAATGGTTGTCTAGACAATTTGTGTGATTCGAAATTTTTTCCAGTTTGTTTATTTTTCACGGTCAAATATTGCCCAAAAAGTGTGCTTACAGATGAGTTTGTAAGATTCAATGTTTGGGGCAAGATAATCGATTGTTGTTTAAAGCTTGATTATTTTATTTTATTCAAATATTTCAGCTAATAATACTAAGAATTAAGCAGTACTTGATGTGCTGATGATAAGAATCAAAATAAAACGGAAACAAGGAATAGCCTTTCCTTTTACAATTTGAACTTATGGCTGAGATAAGATGTATATAGCTAGGGCCATATTTCAACGTTCATAACTGTCAGTAAAAGCCAAGGCGTGCCAGATTAAATTCTGATCTCCCTTCCATCTCTATGTCCATAAAACGTTGGCGGATATCTCCGCGGGCACCTCAATTGAAACTTTTTCCGTGTTCTAATTAAAATATTGTAAAAGCTAACTGCACAGTAGATGGATTTGCAATTGGTATGGTAGATAACGTAGGTAACATCTTTTTGATATAGTATACAAAAAATATTTTATACGAAATCTACTGCAAAACTAGATATTTAATATTGAATATAAAGTCATTCAGCTCGGGAATTCAAATACACAAGCCATGAAACACGAAACTGAGCTAATGAATGAAATTTTACCCTGGCTGAAAATAAATGGTGAAAAGAAGATCGAAATTATAAATGGTTGCTAATTTGCATTTGTTTGATATATACAATTTGCTACACGACGAGCCCCAAGTTTCGGGTACATGTCTCATTCCATCAAATTTCAACCGAGACTATTTAATACGGTCTTTTGAGAAATTTTTATAAAATTTCTGGAATCAGTTAGTTATGTTGCGGTATAGTAGGCAAGGTTATGCTAGTGTGGGACACACGCCTTCAACTGATAAGGTCAAAAGAGGTAATTAATGCCATTCTTCAAAAAATGTATTAATGGTATCTTGGTGACAAGCAGACGACAGTGAATAACTGTGTCATTCTCAAATAGTGTTCAAACACGGTAAATGGAATTACTTTCAAACTGTCGAAGGTCGAAGTGACAGTTTCTTCACCTGACAGTCCAATGAGCTGGTTATTGACTTTAAAAACGGTATTCGCCGACTGAGACAAACCGTTTGAGAAGTGATTGATTTATGCCAGCCTACAATCGTCGAACACCTACATTCATTTTTCTGTATCTATGAGTTCCACGACAAATTCTTCGCCAGGTATTCGAACATTGCTGTTCCGAACGTATTACGTTACATTTTGGATCCTCATATATCTGCGTTTATTACAAACGCAGCTGGAGATACCGCTCTTTATTTCGTGTATAGCAACTACCAACGACATGTCTATAGTCCACGAATCAAATAAATTCATTTTTCAAAGCAAAACCATCAGCGCAAAGCATTATCTCGGTATTTCGTTATTAGTGTAATAGCATTTTCACCGACAACCCTGTTCACATAGCCAATTAAACAAACATTACCTAACGTTATACTATCCCCCAAGGGGTTCTTTTTCCATGTTAGTAAAGGGCATTTTTCCTACTAGTTTAAGTATATAATGCATATCATTTAACCAAAGTATGTGGCAATGTTCAATAATCGCCCAACACTAAATATAGTACTGCCTAGCTGTCGTGCGGCTAGATGTAGAATTCGCCAGCTTAACGGTTGCATTGTAGGACGTGCAAAACCATCAAAGGCAAATCATGCAAATTTTGGAACAAATGCTGTAATATAGTATATACAAAAATTCAACTAATGCAATAGTAAGAGAATGTTCTTAGCTGCCCGTCGCCTATTGGCCCTCGTCCAGCCGTTGAGCCGTGACCGCATTCATTGCTTAGGTGTTTTAGTATACTTCAGCCGCCACTATTGAGCATTTGCTGCATTCGCTTGCAGTTGTCCTAGCTAGAAGCTGTGTGGAATTAATGCACGCATGTTGACGTTCTGAGGTCTCATGGAGGTAGCTGGGGGTTGGTGAAGAGGTCGTCTCAAGGGGGATAAATGCTCTTAGGGGGTCCTCCAGGAAGGTGCTGGAAAAGTTGACGACGTCCCCTCGCCCGCCGAGGCCCTTTTTTGCCGACTTCACACCCAATTCTTGCCTTGCCAATTTTATCTTAATTTCAAAAATTTTTGCCGGGGTTAGGGATAAGGAGCACCAGGAGGAGGGTTTACTCTCACAGGGTTGACCAGTGCCTCGCCGTCGGGGGCTGGGGGTCCGAGGTGGTAGCCGCCCGTGAACCACCGCTTCGGTATGTATGAATTAATGATTACTAGTGCAACCTATTCCCTATTTAGGTATAATAAATCTCAGCAACTACAACTGAATATTTGAATTATAAGCTAACCCACAACCTTTTTAGCAAGGGCTAACAAGCATTGATGATCATTTGGTCAACCTATTCGATACTTAGAATTTTAGTTAGCGACTACGACAGAAGTTTCGCATCATTAGCTAACTTACAATCTTTTAACTATGGCTGAGAAGGATTAATCATTTTTGTGCAAACCATTCGTCGCTTAAGGATTTTAGTAAACCTTAACAACTACCATTGAATGTTTTGATTTTTGGCTATCTTACAACCAACCTTCTTAGCCTGGGCCGAGTAAAGATTAATGATTTTTAGTGCAACCTATTCGCTAGTTTGATGTTTCAGTAAACTTTAGCTAACAATTTATTTTATTTCTTCTAACTGCCAGGCTGAGAGGCATTGTTTCTTGCATGGTACGGCGTTTTAGATAAAATGACTTTACTACTAGTTGTCTATCTATTCCCACAAATTCAATGTAATATATTAATTGTTGTTGGTAACATATAGATGGAGTATAATTTTTACTCTCGCACTGTGTTCATCGTTGTCCAGACGCCAATTTAAAAGGACCCGACCTATGAAGCGGCAGTAGGGATAAATACCGCTATGACGTTCAACTTGGCGAAATGTCTTTGTACGGCAAATCTTGTGAATAAAACAGTAAAATCAGCAGGATGTGCGATAGGTTAGATTTCTTACTGCCTTTGTAATTTCAATAACTACGGAGTAACTTAATGTAGCTAAATATGATTTTGATTTTTCTTTCCTTTCTGCAGAAATATTTTCTGCAGAAATCGTTGACAACTGTTTTTAGAGTAATATTTTCTTCGGATCCTTCCCTTACAACTTGTTACCTTTAGAACAGTGTAAACTGCAACTTACTAATGGTTGCTATATATTACTCTTAAGAAAAACAATTTTTAATATCTTTGTCGACTTGAACTTTCACCAGAGATCTTATCTTTCTGCAGACGAACGTTGTACTGCTTAAATGGCGAGTCCAAATGAATACAACAAATTCTACCCAAAACGATTACGCCTATATTTTTTGGTGAGATTAGGTTAACTTAACAACCACAGAATATTCTGCTTTCAAAAATTTTTATTTTTCTGAGTTTATACAATACAATTGGCCGATGGAACATCTCACTGCAATAGCATTTTCACTACAAGAGCATTCACTGCAAGCACGTTCTACTGTATTCTAAAATTATAGCAAAATATGCTTGACATTATATTCTTGTATTATAACGTCAATTTTAATAAAAATTGTTTACGAATCTATTAGCTGACCTAAAAGGATGATTTTTGGAATTCTACTCTGTGAATTTATCGATCTTTCAGGCGATTTATTGATGCATTTAGTAGGATGTACAATATAAGTTACATTGCGCTACAGAGCAGCTAGACACCGGATTTGAACTACTATATACTTTACCAAATCATTAATACTAAGCATGAGCGAACAGAAACTTTGTAAATAACAATAATGGTTTTGAGATGTGGACAGTAAACAGAATGCAGTCGCTAAATTAGAACAGGATAGGTATTCAGCTAACAAACATATCACATACCGCAGCGATATGATTTATAATTTCTTTGTTAGCATTAACATGACAGAATATAAATGTAAACTCAGCTATAAATTATAATTCTTCTAAGTAATCACTACCTTGCTATTGGCTATCAATCCAGCTATAATAGATAGCACATGCTGTACAGGAATCAACCCACTTGAAATAACTAAAGAGTTAATTTTTCAGAATTTCTAAAGATCTTGCAGTCTTTTATTCATTATCTATTTTCCAGCATAACCAAGAATGTAAGCGAATGACATTGACACGATTTTTGATAACAGCGCCAATTTTTCTTCTAGCCAAATCTTTGTTACTACTTAGAAATTCATCTTAGTATCTATAAGTTTTCGCTCCGATAAGCTGTGTCAAAGCGTGTTGATTTTTCTATGAAAATAGGTATGATATTTCCGCAATAATGGATATTTCCTGTATCGCGCCAAATGTATCAAGTAATATCCATATTGGATTTTTAGACTGTAGAATTTGGAAAATTTTGGGAATGCACCATCTGACACTTTGTTTTTAATTTGTCGCTTCTACACTATTAGTTAGCTCCAGGGTTATTTGTGTGGTACAAACAGTTATGTCGCTAATAACGACTGAGATTATAGGATTATTAGCAGCCACCAATGTTTGCTACTACTGCTGTATGCTAACTCATTCGTTATAAGTCAGCTGTGTCTTGGTCCTTCTAAAATTTCTTGGAATCCAATCAGGGGCGGCGGAAGCGGGGAGGCTAGGGGGCTAAGCCCCCCACTTTCGAACATCAACAAGCCATCACGTGTGCCTGCGGGCGGATGGCTTCGGATACATTACTGTAGATTTGAATTCATGAACCTTCTAAAACATATTAGAATGTTTCATTGTCAAAATGTTCTGTTTTGATTTTAGCCTGCTCACCAAAATTTTTTGCCTACTTACTGACAACATTTACTTTGGCGTCTAACGGTTATTCATATTGCATTGCATAGTCAAGTTCGCGTGAATTGTTTTGTTATTTCGTTTTCTCGCATACTATCATCTGTCGAGCTGAAGAAAATATATGATTTTTAAACGATATTATTCAAATATATACATGTATTTTTTAATGTTGTCACTTACGCGATTGTCGAACCTCTTCACATGAGGGCTCAATAACGAAAGTATACGGTGTATCGATCTGGATGTGATTTTTGTGTTGCTGATCCTATTTAACCCTGGCGTTACTTACATAGCTAGAGGGGCAAAATCGTGAAGTATTGGATCAATTTAGGAATCCCCTCTGCGTACACAGTTGAACAATTCTCCTATCCTCGAAGTTTCCTATATGATGCATTAAAACGGACTGTATATCCCAACGGCCCTTGCGAGGGGCACTATTGAAGCTAAGCATTTCGCCGTAGTACTAGATATAACAATTTTCCCGTGGTACTCTGTGGAACAATTTTCAGCATTAGTTTTTTGGGGGGATTTTTCAACTGATTTAACATATTGCCCGGCGTCATATAAATAGGAGAACAAATATGATCTCGCCTGGTGATTTTGTATCACGGTTGGTCGCCATGTCCGGGGTCAGGGGTGGGCGGCGAAGTTACCAACTTTGGTGAGGGGGATTGGTAACCCCTTATACTAGCTTTACGAAAGCGAGATTTAACATCCTGCCGGCATGTATGCCTTAAAAATTCTGTTACCAGGGTCGCACGCTTTAAAACCGAACCACTTATAATAATAAAATGATTAGGAGTACCCTAAAAAGTTTTAGAAAAAATCGCATCGCCCCAGTCGCAAAATTTTCAGCAAAAGCAGCCCGCTTACGCCACACTAATTTCTGGATCCCCCACTGACAGGCCAAGGGATTTATAATAGACATATAAGTCGTGCTTGTTGAAGTCATGACGATCTGGTTTTAGAACAACTAGCATTTAGCATTAGAAACTAACAGTTAGTAATTACAACACAGTCTTAAGTGGTACTCCGAGCAGTTTGCCAGAGATGGGTACCAGCAGGGGTGTAGCCAGAAAATCCGAACTGTGGGCACCAAGGGTTCTTGGAGGGGCACAAAATCCGAACTGGGGGCACCAAGGCTTTCTGGAGAGGCAAAGGTTAGCTGTAAATTCAAACTGGGACGGGGGTACGGCCCTCCGTCGCTCCCCCTTGGCGATGCCCATGGTTACCAGCGTCGAGCGAAAAATACTTGTAACAGCCATAACCTGTTAAGGATTAATTAATAATATATTACGTATTTTTGTCCGATTTGGCTATAATTTGTATCGTGTGCCTTTTATCTGCTACCATCACGTTTATCAAGTTTTGATCGAACCTTTCGCTAACATTATTTTAAAGCTAACGTGGTTATTCGTGGCTGTCGTAAGCTCTTCAAAAGTGGACAGATATTCCAAAACAATGTGGAGGGCCAGTGATTTATATTCATTTTGGTTTAACCGCATCCGTTAATTTTTTCACGTTTGTCAGTAAAAAGTGCAGTGGTGGGGTTGGCGGTTCCCCTCTCTTGCGATGCAAATGTGATCGTTTTATATTTCTTGCGTTATTAAACAACCGAGTGTTTCGTGGTTTGAAATATTTACGGTAGTTGGAAGCTTTCCACTTGAGGCACTTCGTGTAATAGTAGTGTCGCTGTAGGGTATTTTTAGTGCCACGTCCACGATACAACAAACAAAGCCGTCCGGCGTTCGTGTTTCGTAAAACCTTATTAAATCCCAAGCAGTTGAAGCAACTGCAGCAGCAGGAAGCCGCGCGACAAATTTTGTCAAAAACATGGTAAAAGTTGGGAAAAAGTGGGGGATAATTGACAAAAATTTGTCTTCGTAGGGGGCCTGATGGAGGTCGACAACTTTTTAGCAACTTCCTCTAAAAGTCTATGCTCTTTAGGTATTACATGGTATACACAAATTTGCAACGATTAAACTAAAATCGGTCATTTATTAAGGTTTTTGTCTGGGTTTTTTAACATCAGGCTCGGGGTTGGGGTGCACAAGTCCCGAAGACCCTCCTGGCTACGTCACTGCTACGGAGTATGCTAAGAACTACATAGAGTTAATGAATACTCTCTAAGCGTAAATCCTTATGGAAACTTAACAGGCTTATAGATGAACAATGTGTCAATCTGACGTATTCACTGTGGTTAGCCAAAGTTATTGTCTTCTTGCCAATTGTCGTGGCACTATTGGTTCATAACGCTATATATGTTAGGATACCAGGATAATTACAGCAAATAATTGTGTATAGTGAATAATTAGAGAAACTTCAATATCTATCGAGTTTTGTTACATTCAGGACTATTAATACAAATTATATCAGCACTTGTCTCTAGCTCCCCACTTATAAAATCGTTCCGCCGCCCCTGAATCCAATCAACGTACAAGGTAACTTAGGCCCTGCAATTTTTGGGGAGAGAGGAAGGCCGAAAAACGATCGAATCATCGAATAAGGTACAATATATGAGTATGACCGAGTATTACTTTTTTACAATATATTTATAAGGAACTGTTGATAATAGTAATTGTAATGGATTTTTGGGCAACCGATAATTAGTTGTACTATCAAAACTGCAGTCCTAATGTGTATTTTCTATGCTATATTATACAAAAAACCTAATAAATCGCCCATTCTTGTCCTTGGAAACGTATTTGATATATGGATTTTCTTTCTGCTCGCTAAAGTAGATTTCAAAAACAATCAATTTTGTCAATTCAATGATCACAGTGTTCCTGGTTTGCTATTAAACTGCTTTTGAAAGTTTTCATATAGGTGGAAGTTTAAATAAATAGCTAATTTAGACTAATAATGGACTTAATGGCCTACAGAATTCAAAAATAATGTGTTAGCAACTGCATAACACAAGAACATGCTCATACTATAAACCTCAAAATCTCTGACGTACATGAAAAATTTGTAGTTGCCCAACAGGCATAGAAGCCGTCACTTGCAAGCTAATAACAAATTGCTTGCGATGCCTAACTACCTACTTGGTAAACTGGATAATGAATGTTTAGCTTCAGTGCAAGTACATGTAAAGTTATGTATCAAAGATGCGTTGAATCACTTAGGTATGCTTGTACATAATATAATCTGTAAAATACATGCATATATAATGTTTGTAGAGCAGATTTTTATGATAAACTTACAGAAGCAGTCACTCAGGAGGCTATACCTTGAGTCATGGGAAGGCCATTCCCCAAGCACCATATCTACCCCGTGATGCTAATTACTCTAACCTCCCTGATGTGCCGGACCTGTCCCCCTCCCTGGCGCGTCTAAGGCGCCCGGAAATTTTTTTCAAAAATTTACAAAATATGATGAAGATTCGCAAACATATATATAAATATAACCCTAGGAGTCTCCCTTCCAATCACACTCCCCCTCTAACCGAACGCGTGCGGAAAATTTTAGCAAATATACGGAGAAATTAGCAAAAATTGTGATGAAATTGGCAAAAATGAGGTGCGACAGAGCGGCGGTCGTCAACATTTTGTCATTTCCGCAATCCGAGCTCTCGGAGCTTCAGCATATATGTATATAAATGCATTTATACACATACGCATATATTTATGCATATAAAGCATTTATATACAAAGATATTAATATGTGTATACATAGCACAAAACTTGATATGTTATACTTGTATGCATATATATTTTATATATCGAAATATGCTACAGATATATATGTAAATATATTATACATTCTGACGCTCCGAGGTCTAAGTGGGTAGCTAGGGACGGCAGAGGGAGTCGTCTAGGAGAGGCCTTCGGGGGCAGGTGGGCTGGGAGGATTGTGCCTTCTCCTCCCCCTTAGCAACCCCATTTTTGCCAATTTCACCCCATGCAAAAATTTCTCGTGTGCTTCCGGCACGCAACTGGGGTTCCAGACCTCAGGGGAGGTAGGCCCTGAACCCCTGCTTCGGCAGGTATGATATATATCCGTAGCATAAAAATGTATGTGGATATAAAAATAACGTGTGTGTCTGTCAAGTTTGTGATATGTAAACATAATATATATTTCTATGTGTATATATAAATGCATTTTATATATAAATAAACGTAGGTTGAACACGTTTTTATGTTATCCGTTCATACTTTGTGTGTTTCAACAGCGATATTGAGGTAATGGCTTCATTGCCCATTAACAAAATCGAACTGCCCCATTTGATTGTGGTGGTAAATGTGTTTCCTCTGTGTGGCACTGACTAGACCATTATCACACTCAAGCGTTATTTAGGCGATAGAAAAGTGTTTCGCTGTCAATCAAATAAGATTCAATGCGCTTAAAAGGCAATTAGTGTCACTCCCTGCAGCAGTTAATAGATAGTGGTGTAAGCTTAGAGCGCATTGCAAATATTTGGGTTTGTTTAGAGCAATTAATTCAACAAGAGCATTGTTAAAACTTCAGAATCTGGGCACAACTAAAGGCAGCTATTTGTGGGATTTCGATGCGAGCGGAATTAACGGCATTTCTGTCTGAAGTTTTATTTGCAAGTATTATGTGTTAATTGTACAATGAACAATATATATGAAAATCGTTGGGTGGATATCCTAGGCAGAATTCTATGTTATTTCTTGTTCTGCTGCGCATTTGCAAAATTATTTGTAAGCCGGACGTGCTCTGTTCACAAGGGATATTTAGTACAACTACAAATGCAAGTTTGATCTTAGTAAATATGTGACAGCAGCCTTCAAGATCTGCGGTAAAGCAAGATAGCGGATAATCTTTCCTAAAGCGTGTCTGGAGGAAATCGTTGCATAGTGGTATCGTATAGTCTAATCGACCGAGTGGCCCGTCTTCACCTTCAAAGTATATATCCAAGTTTGGTATTTTCGCGAAGCTTGTTTTAGCTACAACGGACACATGCGGTGGCAATCTAGTGGTATCGTATAGTCTAATCGACCGAGTGGCCCGTCTTCACCTTCAAAGTATATATCCAAGTTTGGTATTTTCGCGAAGCTTGTTTTAGCTACAACGGACACATGCGGTGGCAACCTTAGCAAATTGTTTCGACCATAAAACCAATCATCTACATAGTCCGAAACCAGATCTTATAAATTGTAACAACTCCGTTGATCTGGTATTCTTGACTCCTATGCCTACATGAGTCTTGCAGGCGATACTGCATTACGACAGGTGCAATTTGCGCAGTAATGCTGCGGCTAATTTTAGTCTTCTATGTTAAGCACCTCTTACTTCCGCCTCCATGCCAAAAAATCGCACTTTGTTAAAAATGCCGGTCCCGTACGTTCAGTATTTGTTAGAAAAATGCTTGAGCAACAAGGTAAGGCCCATTAATTTAAGTAATTTACGGACCTAAATCCGAGTTATTGCAACAGCAGGACAATAATGTCAATAAACTTAGTTGAAAAATGTTACTGACTCGAAGATGTTATCAACGGTAAAGAATATAACAGTTTCTCCAACTATAAAATTCTTCGATTTTTAGAATCTGGGTCACAGTTCCATGCTGTTTTCAATATAGATCAACGATCAAAATTAGATATCGCGGGTCGAACACATCTGTAGATAATTGTTCTGCGTTGGCCAGCATATTATTCATTGTTTTCTTTCACGATCGTTTGGATACGCTAGTTAGCCGCTTATCCATATATAATATCCAAAAGGCACCCATTCCGCTGCAAAGCCTTAACGTAAACCTTAGTAAAAGAAATGGAGGATCATACGCTGCCCTTTCCATGCGAAGAATCGGTGCTTCATGAACCACGAACGTAAACAGCCGCCTACACTGACGCAAACGTTGCAACACCCGGAGTTCAACAGAACACACGTTTGACCAAATATTTGTGACGTAGATGAACTAGTGTTTCGCTAACACCAATATCCATACCTCTAAAATCCCAGTGCATAAATACAGAGCGCATACAATGGCACTGTTAGCACAACAAAATGGTGTATTTCACACTATTCCGCAGCCGAAATAAGATTTATTCAACCAACACATCGCAAGACACCATCCTTCTTTCGAAACAAATTTAGCAGTTGTGCAATTACCTCCGGCCAAGTAATGTCGTTGCACAGCGCCAGTTACTGACAATATTCATATTACCGCGCCACACGTCACAGCACTTCAGCGCTTTTCGGTGATAAGAATATGCAACCCCTGGATGCAACATATGCAATACAACATAAGGCATACGCCTCCATACGCACAAATTTTGGATGAGAATAATGTATTTCATCGTGAAATACCACACGTAACGATAATCTTTCATCCTCTAACCAGAAGCTGTACTGGCAGTTCCACAAACTGTGCTGGTGGATTGCAAACCGGCTAAGTAAGTTGAAAGTAGCATAACTAGCGGGAACTATTATTAAAAACTTGAAACGAGGAATTGACAAGATGTTCAAACCTAAAGGGGATATACCCGCAGGATTACACCCCGGCGCAATGCATTTGTGCTTTAAATTTATGAGTTTTCATAACTCCGAGATTCGAATTTGCAGAGATCAGCCGGCACATTCTGTCATTTAAAACAAAAAGACGTGCGTTGTAAACCGGTCTAGAGTTGTTTTGTTGCATGACAAGTTGTAATTGTTCGACACTTTGAATTTGCCGAAGGCCAATCACCACTGCAATCAATTCGAGTTGGGTGGGTGATGGAATGATGGGATTTCAGTGAGTTAAGATATGGTTGAAAAAATTTTTTTGAACAGCACACTCTCCAATACAATTGCGCTTTAAGGTGATTCATCACAAAACATTTAAAGTTCGACAGTTGTTGTTGGTGAACCGCTGCCAATAAATTGACAAAATTTAAACTCCAAATAGCCTCATGATTATGTCGAATTTTCTCTTGTTTGTTTAAGAAATTGATAGGTAGTTGATTGCCCGAATCAAACCCTACATTCGCAAAAGCTCGAATAAGCATTTTCTCTGTGACATAAATGGCGCACATAATTCGCACGGTTTGAAGACTAGCGCCTAGTTACAAATTTAGGAATCTGCGGGATTGTCAAGACAACGATTAAAAGAAACTGAGTTCGTACGCAGTGCAACATATTATTGTAGGTTTAGCTCAACCTGAGATTCTTTGATTCGTTCTCTTTACCTTTATTACAAAGCTCAACTCGTTCTCCAACTTGGCTAAAGTTCGAATTTCATTCTCGCAGATTCACAGCTTATTATAAAACCTTTGCTGAGTATTAATGATCGATCGCCCTCTGAATATTGGCATCACCGATAACAGCACTGTCGACATAATTTTCAATCTGAACATTCGATAAAGCTATACCACTGATTTTAAGGGTTGGTGTACCCTATTTTACAGCACAAATCGACTCGAAAATATCTAAAGACTAACCCTACCGAAGCAACAAACCGTTAGATTAACCTGGCTTGCGACATGGTTAGCATCAGAAAGCGTCTTAATATCTTCGTCTTTTTCTAGGGACTTCGTCTACAGGAAAAGATTTTCTATGTCGCTAATTTTGCTTGTAGAGGCATCTCATGAACAGGTACCATACATCTTCAGTCGTATCCGTTCTTGGTAAAGACAATAATTAAGAACTTGGCATATCCTGCCTTGATTAAGATAACGTATCACAGACTTTTCAAAGTTTGATTGTTGCTCCTGCCAACGTGATAACGTATTAATAATGTTGCACATAGTACATCGTTTGGCCAGAAAGAGCTATAGGCGCCACTTCTATAACACTTTTATCCCCCTCATTAGGATTTCTTTGCCGATATACCTTCATTAAATTTGGATTTTAAAGCATTTTTTAGTTTTTAGCACACGTGCCAAACGCACCGGCCAAACACGACGTTAAAATTATTTTGCTGATAGGGATTTTTACATTTCAAGGCCAATTTAAACTTTAGTCATTTATAGCCTTGCTGGAGTTGAAGCATCCTCAAAGCTTCGTCGTCGCCTCTTAGCTGGTCCTGTTTTAAATTTGGTCAGATAGATCACTAAAAGAAGCATTCATAATAGCACCAACGATAGTGCTAGCATTCATTAAAATTTCCAACAGTTTGTCATTGCGTCATGCCATTTCAACTATTTCGGCATCAAGTTTATTTGCGTGTGTTATTTGAAAAAATACGCTGTTTTAAATTTGTTTATCGGTTTATAGGCAGTTAAATTTGCTAGATAGGTTTAACCGAGTTTGACCAACCTCCAAGGAGTTCGATAATTGGCAAAATCTTGTCTTTTTCGCTTTACACACTTAGTAATACACTTCCGGGGCTGTTTCGCATACTACTTAGCTGTTATAATACAATTCACAACTAGTCCTTTATGTGTGAGTCCACCTTAAGCTCGTACAGCTAGGTAGTTCTTTCGTCATGTCAGCTGACGATAGTAAAATCGATGAGCGCGAGCAAATAATGATTTTCACTTATGTACGCACACACGATTTGCGATGCAACACCGCGTAGACGCTGCTCGTGGTCACTCTTTTATGATTTAGAATCGCATCTTGCTGAGCACTTAGAATCGTACAAGTGAAATCACGATCACCAATAGCGTTTTTCTCGTATGCTATAATATACAAAAAGACCGCGAACATTCTTGGCTGATTAAGAATTTCGTTTGATGAATGCCGACAAACGTGCGAATGGACAAATGTGTGCGAATGCAAATTCTATTCGTGCATATCCGAGCCCATGTTCGCGCTCAAAAATATCGAATACCTGTAAACACCAATTTCTGCGCAAATCTATTCGTGATTTTTACTAGAGAACAACCGTGGTGTGCGCATCTCGGTGAACTCACACATTACGTCCTGAATTAAATTGCATTTCGAGTATCGAACAAAATTAATTGGTGCTTAAGTGAAAGCCACATTTGCTAGCGAATGTGCTGTTTGGGAGCTTGTTGCTTGGATACCTAAGGCTCCCCTTAGAACGAGCAACAAACAACATGCAAGAATTATTCACCAAATTTAGTTTAGTGCAACACATTCAACCGTATTTAGTCGGTATCGAACAACGGCGGAGTTAAGGGTCTAATCAATAGGTTTGTACGACATTGGCAGCTTTAACTGCGTAAACAAAACACAGAAGGTAAAATGGAATGTACTTTCCCTTTCCACGATGATCTTTCCAGAGTTCGCAGTAAAACTACACTTAAAACTAACGAACGCTTGCGGCGTCTAAAATGTAAAGCCAAAGCTAGGCAAATAAGGTAGACCATTCCCATATGTTATGACTGCCTGATTCTGGCAGAAAATATTGCTTTGTAGCTTCAATCAACACAAAAAAATTTGAGACTCGCCGTCAGAGGTTCGACATAGTTCCAAGAATCAGTTTGTAAATATGAGTAACTCCTCTAGGCTTCGAAGAACTTTGGATTTGCACCATTGCTAAGATTCCGTCGTCTATCTCAAACATAATCACCAAAATTACAACGGTATAAAATGGCCAAAACATCAACGTTTCAACATCCAATATGCAAAAAATAATCAGCTAGACTCTAAGCAGGGAATATTTATCACAAACATCAAAAGGCCTTCAACAATTTGTGTGCCACGGTTTGTTATTATTGTCATATAATCGAGCGAGTTTCGACTCCTTTACACTATACAACAATTTTTCGAACTACTTGCCAACAGTAGAACCACACGTCCAAGCGAGGTGTTTAAATTAAACTACAAAACTAACAAGTCCGTCAAAATGATTAAGACACAGCTTGAGAACAATATTGAGCGATATTTGAATTTAACTTAAGCGTATATCCACCAATCTTGCAATATTGCTTAGTTTTGTCGAATTAAATACAGTATCGTTAGGAACGTGTGTTAACTTTACATTGTCGCTAATAGTCTTAGTTTTATTTCCAAACAACAGCCTAAAAGCAGTAGGAATTTCTGTATCTACTTTGAACTAACTAGCCATGCTATGATTGCGAATTCATACCGTGAATGCAGCTGAACGAGTGTATTATTTGTAGAACGATGTAAAATTAATCGCCACTGCAGATTATAACACTAGCTAATTTGCATCAGAAATAAAATGTCGTCAGTTCAGCATACTCAATACCATCGAATCATTATATAGACAACCAAAGTTAGTATTTGATTTGGAGCAATAATTTAGTCTTAAAAGGAAAATTGAAGTTATAAGCCTTTGGGTAAAAAGTCTAGGTCACGTCGAGCTGAAGTATTAATTCGCCCGCCGCTGCTACTGCATTATTGTGGAGTATTTGATACAATGGATATAACTACATATTCGTATTTGTTAAAGTACTTATTTTAAATTGTTAAAGGATATAACTACTTATTCGAAATTGTTAATACATAGTTACTGTGGCAAGCCTATGATAAATCTTCTCTTCGTGATTTAATCGGATTGTGGGTGCACCTTTAACAATAGCTATGCTTTTTGGCAGATGTTTGTTTGACCAATAAATATCTTAGTCATCGGAAATCGATAATCTTATATATATCATTGCTCAAATTTTTCTTAGTGTTGCTCAGAATGTAAATTCAAAATAAACACAAATTAACAAAATGGTTTTAATCAGTAGTAGAATTTTAAATGTACTTAAAACTTTAAACTTCTATGTGCCGTCAATGAAACGCAGAATTTTATTTAGAATTCCTTTTGTTATCGCAATTTGTTTTTTGTAGCAACTTGTCACGTGAATGACAATAAAGATTAAAAATATTTTTTATGTTTGTGTTTGAAGAATTGTAACATTTTCGAAGACTGCACTGACGGGTCCGGCCACAATAAATCTAATTGACTGCAATGACAAACGGTTCGAAAAGCAGCAAACATAACCAGAAATAACTATTAATAAGTGAGACATCTGCTACCCTTCAGTAAGCTCAAGGCCAAGAAGCTGTCTGCTATACATATGTGCATCGATCTTAAATTTCAACAGCAAATGAAGCCAATTTTAATACGAAAATCATTTCTGTATATTCTTGATTGTAGTGTGCTCACACGCGCATTTCATGGAATGATAAACGCATATTTTTTGACGAAAAGGGACTATTCCAAAAATGACACTGTGACTGTTGCTGGAACTAGCCATTGGCAATCGATCTATCAATGAATTTCTTTCCAATTATAGACAATTGTCTGTAACATATTTTTACATATTTACGCTTCCTGTAAACTTGTCTGACCTGACAATTTTGTCGAATATGGCTTGTTTATGCGGCGATCAAATTTGACATATGATATTTCGTCATAGCAGTGTGTTTTCAACTGCTGAGCCTTCTATAGGAAACTCAGTGCTAACAGTATCGGCTAAGATAGAATAATGTCTGATTGATTTTTTAAAACGATCCAAACATCAATATATTGTACTCTAGGGTTGCTGCCCTTGTATTGCTTAAGTAAAAAAGCGCCGGATAAAACCAGATAAATTACAATTACAATATGAAATGAGTACAATAATTTAAAATATTGCTTATGAGGATTTTTAAGTGCTCTGAAGACACCAAAATGCCGCTAAAACGAAAACTGTTCCATTTGTTTTTGTTGCACAAATCTTGAGTCATAATACAACATAACTATATTAGTATATATAAAATATTAGCACGTTATATGTTGGTAACCGAAATATAAAACTAACCATTATGGCATTTTATAATTTTTTTGGGTATGATCTCCAAAACGATTTATTTCAAGATAGAAAGGTGGAAACGTGATTTCAACATTATTACGATTATATTATAATTCGTCAACCGTTGTTATGGCCTTACTCATTAATCGCTGAATTAATTTTTTGTGCAATGTTTGACAAACCAATGCCGGCGCCACTGGGATCGAACCATGCTTGTGCAGGTGAAAGCGACGTACGCAAATAACTACGCTAAGTAGGAGCTGTTGAGAGGTTCCTTAAGGAACGAACAAATAAACACGTGCATACGTATCACGTACGACAAGTACATTTTATACAACACTGGACAACGTACACTGGCGTTATTTGACATTCACCATTAATGTGTTAATTATTTCTCCGTTACGGATTAACAGTTAATATACCATTATATATTTCGCAATATTTTTAGATACAGGAAGCGTACGCATCCTAATTCAGGGCTTTCAAACAAAAATCCAGTCAAAGGTTGCTATTTTCGCACGGAAATCTGTACTGTGTAGCCTCAAGTTTCACTATGCGCGTAGCGTCAAAAATTAGACATATAATCTTAATATTATACACAGCACTATTAAATCGAGACAAAAACGCCAGCGTCCAATGTTGCTGCGAAAAATGACAGACATATTATTTGTTACTACATATGGCTGGTCATATTTTACGTACCTATAGAAGCAGGAATATTCGTTTAAGCGCCGGGAATTTGGTACTTCATACTACCTAATTAAGGCTGTCGTAGTTTCCTATTTAAGAAGGTTTCGAACAAGTTAAGCAATTGTGGATCTAGCATGTGGTACGGTCTTGTCTAAGTTAATTTGTCAGATTTTTAACAATCAAAATTATCTGAGATCAGCTTGCTCCTGGAATATGTATTTAACGCTGACAAATATTGAAACTATGCACTGATTAAGAAGTTAATACAATTTAGAAAGCTCCATCCACCACTTTATTGCAGTTAATCTGAATTAGTAAACTCTCACAATAAAAGTATCTTATTTAGCTATGTGGCTGTAAAAGAGATATGATATAACGCGCAAGGTAATTTTTGTGCTTTCAGAAAAGTTCAGGTAATAAAATTATGATATTTACTCTTACTACATGTAGTCCCAATAGTATTACATTAACAATTCAACACTGTTATTTTATTGCCAAATGAAAAGAGCTAATGTATACCTTAAAATCTATGATTGTTCACAGGAAACACGAATCAATAAAGTCCTAAAGTCTTTAAAGGCTAAAGTCGTTACGAATCTTATCTAAGCAATACTTGTCTGCTCATTCTGACTATACTTTTTGCGGTTCGCCATTATCGTAGCCACATAAAATTAGTAAAATACTGTTGGCAACCCAGCGTTTCAGCGCAGGGGCGTATCCAAGAGCGCCACAGGATGGGGCAGCACTCGTGCCGCATAAAACATAAAAGAAACGTGATATCCACGCTTAAGAGTGAACGTTGCTTTTAAGCTGTGCCCCGGAGCACATTCGGTGCCCCTACTCGGACGAGCCTGTGGCGACGCCCCTTTTGCACCGTAGTGCCTAGTTGCTTTGCTGGTGTTTGAGAAATTAATTTTTATATAGACTAACAACTCATCAAATTTCACTACAATGAATATAGTTATCGGATGTAGTTACTGTGTTAAAATTTGCATAAACGGTAAGTTCAGGTAATTATTAAGTGATTTTATTGTGCAATAATTTACGTAAAAATTATACAAAAACGGGCAATTGTATGGCGAAAAATACCTACTACTTTACTGTATACTTAGTTGTGCATTAATGTGCAACTATGCCAACATAAGTTATTCTAAATTCTGCGGAACAAATGCATTATTATCAATTTTAGTCTATATTTTACATTGACTGCATGAATATGGGCATTGCGTAGAATATCTGGGCTGGCAGCACCGGTAATAAGCTGTTGTGGTTTGGTGGAAAGCCAATATTGTTGCATTTTCTAACACTATTTACTGCGCAAATTATTAACATTATATTCCTCTAACAATCAAGTAATGACTGCAATTACAATAGAATTTCATCACAGTTAGAGATGCTATATTTATTCCTACAATGCATATAGATTAATTGCTGTACTATAATTGCTTAATTCTTGTTATAGCGTAGGGCTGTTATTGCATGATTTCGTAAATTTGATTTACGTATCTTTTATCCTAAAATATTAACCTTTTTGATATTTTTCATAATAATATTTTAACAATCGCCTTTACTAATTATAAATCTTAATGATGCAATTACTAAATAATTGAAGGTGCAATTATCTTTCCAAATTAGTGTTTGACTGACGTAGTCCAATTAGTCCAGCTTCGAATCAGACTAATAGCAAGCAAAAGCTTGAGTTACGTTTATTGTTTGGCTATTTAATCAGGTTTAGGTTAATACCATGGTTTATTTGTAATAGTTTCGCAAATTGTTTGACATTTCAAACCACATAATTATTGATTTATTGTCAACAACTGCTGCCAATTTCAAAGAACGGAACAAAATTCATAGCTTGACCTAACACCCCCGTTCTCATGACGTTTGGCGATAACTCGATGGGAAAGTAGGTATAGCAACCCACTATGCTACCGTACATAGCATAGCTTCACCGCTGGTCCGTTGATGTAGTGTTGTGCATTTAAGGTGAAACTAATCGCTTCTATAAAAGTAAACAACAGCATCAATACATTTATGAAAAGATATATCAAAATCTTAATTACTTTATTGATAACTGCATTTCTTTATCAATAACAATTACTGCATTTACAATATTTATATAAAGCAATACTTGGCGCGAAACATACCAGTAACGGTTGGCCCAGTACTGTTAGACAAGGAATTAAATCAATATTTAATACGTTTTACAAAGCATGAACAGGTTGTTATTCTTTGCGATAGAAGTAGTACTTGATCAAAATTAAATCATCGCATCCCGGAAATTATGATTTTGATATATGCTAAACTTCGAAATAAGAGTAGTGTTTCAAAAATATTTGAATCATTTTAAATAGGGTGGTCGATTTCACTAAATGTTAAAAATTAGAATCTCAGGGGTCAAAATACCACTGATATGTACTAATACTGAGCGTTAATGTCGTACCTATTTAGTGAACTAGTTAGGTGCGTAGTACATTTTACCAATATAATACTTTGCTATTAATAAATTTTATTAAAATTTATTTTAAATTTAAATTTAAATATTAAATAAATTTTACTCGATGGACGGTGGTAGGAATTTCGTCATTTGTTAATGTTTTCTATAGAGATATAACTAAGAGTGCATTAGGGAAGAATATGACACTTCGCTGCGCTCACATATTAGCCCGTGTTTGATGCTACGGGCGTTTTCGGCCTAATGTACACTTGATATAACCAACTAAATATTTCATTACCCTTGCTCTCAATATTTAGAGCATATATAACCAACCAATTATACAAGATACAAGAATTCGTCGATATCATTGTAAAATACACATGAAATCTTCACGTTTACCGGTCACATCTTCGAATCTGGCCGTATAGCTTGCAAGACTAAGGCGCTGCTCCTGAATCACAGGTTCAGATCAACTCGGGTTGCAGTACGGTATATTATATACGCTAGCGTAGCGCCATGCTCCTCTGCAGACTAACAGAACGAACTGGTTTTGAGCTCTGTGGGTCATAACGGGTGTATCAAATGAAAGGATCGACGAGTGATCTTTACAATAGATCAGCAGAACATCTGAGCCGGGCCTATTGCTTGCAAAACTAGTGCTACCACAACACCGCAATCCCCGATCACTAGTGATTGCGTAACTACGATGTATAAGATACTTCATAAAAAATAACAAAGTATCAAATATATATCTGTTATTGTAAGATTAGGAACATCATATACTTGCTGTTATAATTTTTTATTATGCAAGTTACGGGCTACGGTTTGTGGGTATGTATATATTCAGCCTTGATACTGCAATTCAGTGCTTTGGTCTGCAGAAATGTTTGTTCAAATGTGTCGAGGCATCTTTCTGTGAATGCGACATTCCAGATTTCATACCAGCGGCAGATTCCACCCGAGTACTTTGTGAAATGTCCATCTACAAATTTGACTTAAACTAAGATCTATACTTGTTTGTATCTCAGTCTGTTGAAAGAATCGAGGATAAAACTTAATCCTGCAGTGTTGGACTGCTCGTTTCTGTATCATACTTCTCCTACGAAGATAAATATTTCGAGCTGAAGCGAACACTTTCACAATGTCGCTGCACTATAAGCTAAAATAGCTTCTTCTACCCGTTATAATTTCTTTGTACTTAGTGTTTATTTACTTGAGCTATCAATTTTGCAAATTAACTTAATCATTATGAACTAAGCAGAAATGCAATTTTTATGCTATGTGACTGTCAGTGTTATTGCTTACAAAATTTCAAAATAGTATCCTGTGACACAATATTGTTCTGTGTACAACTTCAAAAGACTGATCCTATTGTATTTTTGTCATCATATAATGCATCATGCATAACGATAATGCTCTTAAGACTACCAAATGACAAAGTCAAAACATTTCAGTTACTGGCTTTAAAAAAGAAACTACTTTTATTGCACGATTGTAACGGTATAATAAAGCATTGATTTGAAATTACAGAGTTTTCACACAATCAATTTATAGATGAGAATGAGACGAATGACAGCACATCTATCTTCAAACAACTGTTCAGTAAAACTTAACTCGAACAATGTATTTTGACTGCTTTTTGGCCTTTTTCGTTACAACGGTTTACTCAGTGCGACATTGTTTTTAGCTCGAACCGACTTTATAATTAACGCATATATGATTGTAAAAAACAATAAACTTCATGCTAAAGCAATTTGGGCGGGGCAGGATTTCTGTTTTTTTTTCGAAATCAAATTCACTGAACATAAATTCAAAATACTTGTAAAGGGTGTTATTAAAACTTTGCACGCCGAATAATTGAAATAAAGCGTCCCCAAATTAGACCTAAGCTTGTGGGTAAACGTAGTCGCGGCATTACACTCTCTGATTTCTAAAATTTCAGGCAGTAACCACGTCTTCTAATACCACAGAATGCAAAGAAAATATTAGTAAATATAGGCTTTGTTGGTGAAAAACTGGAAAATTGAGCCTCGTTCGATTTACTACCACCATGTTAATGCAGTTTGTAGTTGTTAGTTACGTGCTTCCTGCAATCAAATTTAAAAGACTAGAGTAAGGGCAGCATTTCAAACCTCATCGGAAGCTGCACATCCATAGTTTAGGTGCTCAGCTCCGTCGGGCACAAAGCACAAACTACATTGACACTTATAACTATTAGTTCAAAAACTCATATTACAAGTCCCTATATACAGACTACTAAATTTGGTAAATTTTGTCACAGCGCCTGAACAAAACGTGCCTCAATTTTGCGAGAGGTTACGAAACAGGGATGCTACATCATTTAAAGGAGAATATAAAAATTGTACAAATTCAATTTTTTGAATTTAAGCTCTAAACCATTAAATACAATTCCACAGAAACCCAGCTAATAAAATTTTAGTAACATTTAGACAGTGTTTTGCATGTAATATTAAATTTTCCAATTCAGATTGGGATTGTAGATGTGCATATTGTATTTTTGTATAAACCAGTGGTTTAGCAGTGACAGAAAAATCACTTTACCAGATGAAATCAAACCCATACAAGCCCAAGTTTTGCAAGCGGATACAAGCCAAGATGCAGCAGTTTCATGCCAAGGTAACCAAACATGCCGGAAAGTGACAGGCTTAACATCTTTGCAATTTGAAAAAGCCAACTTTTTATCCATACATAAAAATATCCAATAAAGCTTTTATTGTGTTACTGCACTCAAGATAGGCAACCGCAATGACGTTGTGATCTATATACTAACATCATGTAAATTTTGTATTATGCTTAAACTATATATTATGAAACATAGGACATATCTGAATAGTGGAAACCCAAAGGTGTCATCTAAACATCTCGTTAACACAAAGTCAAAAACTACGCTGACTTAAAATGATGCAGGTATTTGCAATACAAGTGTGTAACTGCTAATTGTTTTAAAGATTTGCAAAAAATTTACACAATTAAATATACTCAGGTACCTATAGGGCTAGTGTCGAATTTAATATTTTACAAGCTGACGCTTCTACAAAGAGTTGTGTGGCAACACTGATGCATTATCGATTACATTTATTTACCAGATCGCACTGGAAAACTGTATTTAGGCCGATCTAGGCTTTCTGAACAAACGTTTCTACCATTTATTTTGCAAGAAAGGAAGCGCGTTGATAGCTTAACGAGGTAATGTCACCTGCATTTATTTAACCAAAAATAATTATTAATCTGAATTTATTGTGATGAAGTAGGGAGTAGTGTAGATTTGCCTTGAAGGGGGCTCTAAGCCTTATGGGCAACTCCCTACCCCCTACTGACACCTATGACCCAAATAGAAAAATTTTTTACCCGCCTGCACGTATATACATGCTTATAGTGGGGTCGAGGTTCGGCCCACTGACAATACACACCCGCCTGGCGGTGCCCAACTCCCACACCCCTCCCCAACCAACCGGCTGACCTCCCTGAGACGCCGAAGACTAACCTAGCGCCAACTCCCCCTCCGCGAACCGGCTGCGCCTCTGTGGCCTCGTACTTTGAGCATGTATGCGCGTGCAGTATCTTAATAACAAATGAATGGATTTGCACTGTTGGTATGAATAGCGAGTAGTAATTTGGTTTGAACAAATTTTTAAAAAAATCTGTGTCAATAATTAGTGTCGAAAAGCAGTTATGCAATATCAACAACTGGATTTGCGTAGTACGGGAAATTTACGATTTTTATCTAACATTTTATTTAATTGTGCAAAGCGCAATTTAATTAAAATAAAAATAATTTTCTCTTGTTTGTTTGCAGCGAAGACGAATTAATTTATTTCCTTGAAATTGATAATAAAAACAAATGTTTTCCACCATTTTTAAAACAGTACGCAATGTGACAACTGAAACAGCGCAATGCTAAATGAGTTATCAATTTGCCATTTGATCTACAGACCACGTGCCGAATTTCGCAGCTTCTCTAAGCAAACAAAGCAGCATTTGATTACAATTCACAATTTGGTGTTTAAGCCAAAACGGTGCTATTTTTCTGCGTAAAAAACCGGATTGATGTTGTAATATGACTACATTATCAACGTTGATTTCTTCAGTGACAGCTACAGAAATGTAACGCGTGAGTACTCTTTAGGTACGTACACAGGGGTTGTTCATTTGCAAAATTAGTTCAAGATCTCCAAGCCGATATCCGCGCGAAAATTGACGCGCCTCTAGCGCACCCGTTTCGCAATCGTTTTTTTGATCGCGTACTTGAATACACTCATAAACTGCGAATATATCTATGCGATTTTTCATATTATCCCATGCCTGCGAACAAACATGTAATATTGGCAAGTGTACGCGTACGCACGCCATGTCCGTACATCAGAAAGCCCCTCTTTGCTTGTCTAAACCGGAAATACCTGAGTAAGTATATATTCTCATCGCCAATTTTTGAACGATTTGCTTCTTGAATCGCGATTTTGACCAAAACAACCATGGTATACGCGCTTAAAATTTACAATAACGATCTATGACCATTGCAACCATAGGATCAAGAGAACAAGGTCAAAGCGAAATATATAAATAAGTTTTTATGTGAATCTCTATGTTCTTATGCATGCAAAGACTCGAACAAAATTAAAGGTTCTGTGTAGTTGCCAAAGGAGTCGCGGGATTCACAAATCACAACAATATGGGCCCATTATATATACTACCCGATTCAACCTTTTAACTGCAACATTTGCGCACATATTTTAGCATCAACCGCGTCGCTTCTTAGTAAAATATCTACGAAATGCCTTTCAAATAGATGACATTAACATTTATATATAAATATTGGTTGAAAAATAGATTACTCGTTTATAGGATGAACAAATTCATTGCACACAGTCGTCAATACACGGCATGATTTGTGAAAAGGGCATTTCTCTTGCTATTAGCAAGCAGTTTACTTGATATTGGAAGCCGAGTTAGAATTTAGGAAACTGAAATTTAATTAGAAAGAGCATTTTGTTGTCTCACGCATGAAATGTAAGTAAGGAATGAGTATGGATGACCAGCACTATTAGCCTTCAGAACAAGTACGTTTTACTCGTTATTGCAACTCCAGCATTAAGCTAGTGTACATACCATAACGTTAACAGGACTTGACCGTGGCCTGGTGTACTAGTAGCATGCTAATTTTGGAAGCTGGAAGTCCAGCTTTAAAACCCAGCTGGCCCGTCGTAACTTCGATCATTGAGGGTTTGTTAATTCGGGCTGGCCGACATGATCCTCTGCGTTACACGCTATCTCTGCAACTCGTGATTTAAGTTATGTGATGCCGCCGCACTACAGTAGCGTATAAAACGTAACTTCAATGAAATTTAATCTGGCCAGTCACGGGGTACTGGTATTTCACTAGTCGTGCAAGCGCTAATTCCATGGTTGAATCTTGGCTCGCTAACGATTCATAAAACTTGCGGAATTTTGTACATTATGCGTATATATTTCCTGGCTT
Source organism: Trileptium ribeirensis (assembly GCA_030248225.1). Classification (NCBI taxonomy): domain Eukaryota; kingdom Metazoa; phylum Nematoda; class Enoplea; order Enoplida; family Thoracostomopsidae; genus Trileptium; species Trileptium ribeirensis. The sequence goes on from JASANE010029637.1 coordinate 29,486, forward strand.
TATTATTCCGAATGCTATTTGGTTAATAATCTCATAAATTAGATTAATTCATTTATCGATTATACTATGGTAGTGTACGAGTACCCGAATTCTTTAATAGCCTAAAGCACTCAAATATATATTCTTAGCAACTTTTACAGATTGAATAAATAAAGAGCATAAAGTATAGTTTAAATAAAAGTTATTTAACAATGTTAGTGTAACGGGAGGGAGGTTCTTCAGGGGTGCTGAAAATACTTGACGTCGTCCTCCCTGCCCCCCGACGACCCATGTTTGCCACTTTTAGCCACATGTTTACCAATTTCTGCTGGAGTGGCATAGTATCCTCAGGGAGGGGAGTAGACCAAAACTTCGTGGGTGGGGCTAAAGACCTCATAGGACTAGCCCCCTGTTCCCTTCTTCGGCATGTATAATGACCCTAGCAACAGGTCCTAAATAGATTGGTGGTTTACGCTCGTGTGTAAATGATTCCTGTTAAATCATTCGTTGAAGCAAAAGTTTGTTCAACATATTATACGAAATGCACATTAATTCATACAGTAAACTGTTAATTAGCCAAGCCAATTGATAATGTTACTTTATGGTCTAACAATTAGGGTCAAACTCTGAAATCCCTGCTGTTACTGTTTCCGTATTGTACCATAGTTAAGGGAAAAATCGAAAACGCAAGCTGTTACCGATACATAATGCTGGCTATAATTATTATCAAAATCAAAAGTGCCAGATTTTACTGTTTTGTTTTGGAACCATGATTATGCAAAATATCAAAAATAACAGCTGCTACTGTTACATCATGGTGCCATAATTAACGACAAAATCTAAAATGCCTGCTGACACCGTTTCAAGGCTGGACGTTGCGTATGTGCCAAAGTTATTTTCCGATTACAACGAAACCGCATGCAGCATTGTATATAATTCCAAGCAGAAATTTGATGTCCTTCGATAATCGTACATCTAATTTTATCCAATTTATATATTTTAATATTAATTATATGTATCGACTTAACTCAACACATTTCAGCATAATAATATTATACAAGGCAGCCTAAAAAATAATGAACCAAATGGCATACTGTAAATTGCCTATCCCACTTTGAAGCTTTTTATATCGTATGTTGCTTAACAGTTTTTCTTATCATTTACTGCGAAAACTTATAAAAGTTTCAATTATAATTAAATAATCGTTTCAGCTGCTTGATGCAATTATAGATAAATAGGTATATATGAAGCATAAAATACTTTTAGTTTTTAAGGAATAATTCGTGGCTACACGTGACTGTCATGTTGTGAACACGATCGAAATAACACAATCCAATGGCGAAATATACCCACAGCGATCAAACTCCGCATCAAGGTGAATAACCATGATATTTGAGTTCAAATAATTATTTGGAGGGCCCTCCTATGCGGTAGATTTCGGGCTCCCTGAGACCTCACACAGATCTTAGAAATAAGACAAGTAAGAACACGTACCTTAGACTCATCCCTGTTACAAAGGTAAGGTGGGCCCTTGATGTCGAATGTGGTACCCTTATGATTACACTTTATTCTATCTTAAAGTTGAGCAGAAATGATCCGTTTTCGATCCTGTTTTTTGTGCAATTCCAGAATTCTAGTCCAGTCGAAAATATTCGTGGCGATATAGCTCGTCAAAGATATGTGGTACAATGTGTTCCTGTGGACACTTGTTAATTTCTAAAAATACTCATCGAATAGAGTAAATTTATGGAGGTTCAGCTAAAACTTTGTGTCAATCTCTTCCATATAAAACAGAAACGCTGAAATTAGTTATCTTTTTGTGGCTATTGCAAACATTGTTCTAAAATGGCATAAACAATGTCTTAAATTAACATACCCATTATTGTAATTTAACGTCAAAATTGCGCTAAATTAACTTAAAAGTTGCTTTCTGTTATCGTAAAAATTGTCTTAAATAAACGTAATCACCATCTTAATTTGTTAACGGAAACACTAACGAAAACATTGTCTTAAATTGGCATCAACACTATCGTTCTTTAGTTGAATTTGTCATGTTTCTTACAACGGCAATGCAGTAACCCTTTATGAATACTCTATACATCATTTTAAGGATACTAGTAATGTAGCAAAACATGTTTGTGATGTCATAGATTTGACGATTTCCCAATGTTGCTATTGTCAAGTTTGACAATGTTTGCGTGATTTAGAAATGACAAAAACCGTCATATATGGAGTTTTTCTGTAAAGTACAAACTGTGTCGTTTTAGTGTTTCACGTGATGTTGGCTAACTTTAGTACGATATATGGGTCATAATGAGACACAAATTATTACAAACAACACATGTATATTGTTTGTTCGTAGCGCTTATGTCTACTAATTTAATTTAGAACAAGCCATAACAAGATGGTGCGCTGGGAAGTTTGGATTAACAAGGTCGCTCAATATTTATGATTCTAATAGTTGTCTTTGTGACGTGAAACTGCGACATACATATATGAATTACAAGTAATTACAAACGCGGCAAAAATTTACGCGAATTTTTGATAGCAATAAATAGTTTGGAAGAGTCAAAATACTTATAAGTGTGACTAGAAACCATGGCTTTTATTGCGCTTATTACGCTATGAAATGTGGAAGTATTATAAAGTCAACAGCGTTCATATATAACCAAAAGACGCCTGTGCCTTGAATATGTATGCTAAATCAAATTGACCATTTTCTAATAGATTGTTTGAAAACAACACACAAATTTTGACCGAAAACATAGCAAGAAGCTCGGTTTCTTGATGTTGTTGTGCCATATTTAGGATGTAAGCATTATATTTAAATGTAGCATGCAGTATGAATATTTAAACCAAATTCTACTAACCGATCCCACGTTAAAAAATGTACCAGTTAATAATGCACGATTTTGTTCAAAACTAGGTGGTTTTAATACCATTACTGTTTCGTTAAGACAATTATTCGGTTTCTATCAAAACTGTAAGGCGATACCGGTTACCTCAGAGGACATCACGCAAAATTATGTTGCATATCTCGATTTCCATAATTTAGACCAAATTATTGCAGCATTATATATATTAATTCGGTTCTTTGACTCGTGTAAGAATCGATTTGAAACAGAATTATCGGCATAACCACATTTCGAGTTAAAACTAAGAAGAAACCAATTAAAATAATTCATCTTTCGGAGGACTACAACAACTTTAACGTATGTAGGCTCGGCTGAGCAGACATGTTTATTCATTTTTGTGCAATCATTGATTTTTTACCATAAGTATACCCACTTGGTACATAACACCAATGATATACTTGATAACCCAAGGATCCCGACATAACATGTATAAATATTATTATAATTAGCATAGTATATACCATATTACAAGAATGTCATTATTATAATTGGCAGCTTTATACGGGATAAATTTATAGTAGGCAATTAAAATGACCTTTACCATCATAGCATAAAAAAGAGTATGACGCTTCGCTGCACTTAAATGTTAGCTGGTGTTTGATGACTCGGGCGTTTTCAGCCTGCACCGCTCCTCAGTTTTAGTTAGTTGTCATGCACAGGCCCTTCCCAGTTTATAAGGTGGAGGTGGTAGCTCAGACTCCCAGGTTTAAAAAAGGGCAGGTCGAACACTCCATTTTTTGGGGGGATTTACAAGCGGCTACCGCTTCAACTAAGATCTCCTCAAAACTGAGGGGCTCGACCGACCATTTTTCAAAACTAGGGGCCGACCTACGCTTTCCATCTTATAACTGCGGGTCTGTGCATGACAACCACCCTAAAACTGGGGTGACAGGCCGAAAACGCCAGCTTCATCTAACACGAGCTAATATTAGAGTGTAGAGAAGTGCCATATTCTTCTCTTATGCACTCTTACTTTTACTTACATTTTATATTTATAAATAATTTATGTATATTAACTATGGTACTACTGCACTGTTGCGCTTCTGAAAAGGGTTCATACGGCTCTAGAACCAGGGTTTCTAACAAGCAGACTCCACGGCATACTTGCAAGCGTTTGCAAAACACCGCCAAACATTCTATAACTAAACAGGATTGAAGAAGGGGCGGAATATATAGGGCGTCCCATAAGTAACTCCACAAATTCATACTATTGCTTAGTCTTTGCACGATATGCTTACAGCAATCATTACTTTCTGGAATCATAACCGAACATATTATAAATATCTACGTATAACAATATGCCTGTTACTCGACTTAATTTGGCTGACCGAGTAACTGCAGTAAGACTGTATTCAGTTAACCAAAACAGCCGTGTAGTTGTGCGACATTGGTCCTGGAATTCGTCTTCACAGCTCCTACATCATAAAAAAATTGTTTGAATTAATAAAATGTTTGATATTGCAGGTTTTGTAGCTGACTTGCCTGAAACGGGGAGACCAACGACGGCATCTGATGATGCTGCGATAGCTGATATTTCCTATCATTTCATATATAATCATATTCATGCCACGAAATACAGTCGATGCCGATATAGTTATGCCGCGAAATGTATTTTATGATAAAAATTCAACAGCTACCTAATATTGAAAGCTTTCGCTTTATGCAGGATGGAGCGCCTCCTAATTTTACAGTGGCTGTGCTCCGTTAGTTGGTCTAAATATTTCTTGGCCGTTGCATGGGGAATGGCCTGTCGAATGGCCTACTCGTTGTTCTGCTCTAAGCTCTCCCGAATTTTTTCTGTGGGGAGTATTGTAGGAGAAGGTATGCAAACCCAAACACAAATCCTGTTGTGCTGGAAGATGCTATATGGAGGAGCCTGACATGATTCGAAGCGTCTGTTGAATTGTGCGTTTTTGGTGGGAAGAATACATTGATCTTGGAGTCGCACAGGTTCACGTTTAGAGTCAGGATTATAAATCAGAAACCTAAGTTATAAACCAAAAATGTGGATTGGTGCACACCAATGCTCTTTTAGCTATGTTTATTATTCGACGTCCTGGATCACTTTAATGTTGGGACTTTACTTATGGGACACCATGTATAAGGACAGAAAAGGCGGAAATTTTTCCTCTCTTATATCTGCCTATAGCTATATCATGTTTTAATAAAAATTTAGGATACATCAACCTGATTGAGCGCACCTGGTTGAAAACTTTAGAGTTTTAAATAATTCATGTTACTCTAACATGTGATATATGCGGGCTATATATAAGTACGCTATTAAGAAAGAATTTTTACTATATTTGAAACATCCACTGGAAATAGCAAAATTGGATAGCTATTTTGGGAACTATGTAATTAGTTTGTACGATGACACTAGCATATGTATTGACCTGTACAAACCATACACTGTTTGTGCTGGATGCATGCAGTTATGCGTTCGATTTATTGTCATTTTTCAATTTTTGATAGATAACAAAACCAAGGTTGTGCAACCGTTATGGACAATACTTATTTTCCTGATGCAACGTAATTTTACTTTATGATCAACAATTTAAGCCTCATTTTCGAAAAACACTATAAAATTCACTCAGGTCTTGATATGATTGGAGCAAAAAGTAATGTACGCCGAAAAAAATTAGATAATTATACTAAACAGTGTCTGGTTTTTATGGACACATTTATGAGTTTTCTGCTAAACTATAACGAAACTGTCTGATTTCCATAATTCACTGAATGTCTAAATTTTCTTACATTTTAAAAATGTTAATATTTTATTTTCCTAATTCAAACAAATTAATTGACTAAGGTAAGCCACTTTTCTCGCAACCATTGAAACCATGATTTAACAGCTTCATTTTTGCATTCTATTACCATCTTTGTCAAGTTTCACATTCGAGCCCTGTTATATTTTCTAGTACCAGCAATGAATGTTTATGACAAATAGTGGTAGGATTTCATTTATATACGTGATACCGTTGTTGTTGACAGCTATATATCGGGCCGCTGTAACGTTTCTGTATCATTAGCGAATGTGGTATATTAGCAGGAAACGAAGTATAAGTTGCACAATAGCCATAATTTTTTTATAAAAATTTAGCAAGGCGCAGGAGCTTCTTAGCAGTCAAGTTATATACATGTATAACCGTGCATATTGGCTTGTTTTGCAGTATTTATTGCGTCTGTTTTGCCTTATCCGCAACCCGGAACTAACCACCTTTATCTTTTATGCTCTAAGATATATAATGCAATTTTTGATCATGAAACCACTATCGCATTGTTCTACAAACAAGTCATTTGCAGAGAAATAGAAAAGTTGAGTGACATCATTGAAACATGGTTTAGGAACCTAATATAATAAGGTCGTAGTTCATATATTGGTGCTACAACCTATTTGACTGCAATTCTTTTATCGTTTGTCTAAATAATCTATTTACGGATGATGCTTGACATTTGTAGCACCTAACCTGAATTGTTACATGAAATGTATGCATCGACATATTTAAGATAACACGAATTTGCTCGGAAATTGTATATATAATATAGGATCTGTAAACGTTTTTATTTGAGCTATGTAAAATCATCGTGACTGAGTGCTGTTGTGTTGGTTGATAGTTTGTTGCACTCGTTTACACCAGGTCTTAAATCAACAAAACAAAATATTATTTATATAAAAAACTGAGTAAGTCAGAGTATAATTTACCAAAATTAAAAGCTATTATATTTGTACTTCTTCAAATTCGACCATGGGGTTTAGACAGTCGCCGTGTAATTTGCGCAAATAATGACTATAGCTCCCATTGCTAAGACAAGAAAACATGTTTGTATTGGCTAGATATACATACTTTTTCACAGTAGCTTCATGAGTTGAGCCCTTAAATACTTTAGCAGTATGGTGTAGTAAACCAACGCATAGATATAGAAATGTAATAAATGTGAAAGGATTGTCTCCAGATGCGCATATTCCCCAGATATAAGCTAATCATATCTACAAATATAGAGTGGGGGAACAGTTTACTCACGATATGTGACAATTCCTTACGTTAGTGGATCCGATAACCGGCATAGAGTTTTGCTCATTTGCATATATCAAATAACGGAAATTTATATACCTAAAATTTGACCTATCGTCCATAAATTGTGAATTTGTTTGCTCGTTATGATAATGTTTGAACAATTTACGAATTTGTAAGCAGATACGGTATCATATTTAAAACAAAATCACAACTAGCGAGAAAGACTGAAAGAGTTAAATTTTTTATTTTCGGGCTCAAATGTTACAATTATCGTTTTGTTATCTATTAGCTGGGAATAATGAAATAGCCTCATACGACCAGACCAAGTGCGTAACAACTAAGTCATCGCGTTACGAAGTCTCTGACGTAGATGGTAAGCTGTGCGAGGACAGCCTACGTTACATTGCTATGTCCTGCCATGCTGCCCCGCGGTCATGGGCAAAAAATCTGCAAGCCTGAGGTCTTGGATAAAGGGTCCGCAAGAACGGTCGAACCAGCGGTGACCGGATGTGCTGCACGTTGATATGAAGGCAACACGACTATATGCTGTCAACACCTTGGGCAAGACGATGTAGTGCCTGAAATATATGAGCAACCACCTCATATATGGACAAAGGCTGAAGAAAAATAAATAGAAGCTGAAAATAACACAATCGATTTGCATATATAATCTTAGCAGTGAGTGTGCATTTAACGGCGAGTACGCTAATGTATTGATCCACTAACAAGCTCCGCGATGGAGCGCCGTGAAAAATACATTATTTGTGCCAACGGTATTTAATTTTTCATATATTGCGATATTCATAGAATTTCATAAAGCAGACTATGATACCGATATGATTTTAGCCTTTTTGCAGTTTGTGGTGTCTTGCGTTGCATTCAAAGCATGTGTCATACTGGTACAGGCTGTGAACAAGAGAGACTTAATTTCATGTTTTCGATTTTTCAGTCACTTATTATTTTTGCAATCAAGCACCAATGAACAAACATCGACAGATCTGATTACAAATTTATAAGCCTATGTTTGTAAACAAGTTTTACGATGTATATTCCATCCTAACCGTTAACAACATGACTTTAGTTTTATATGATCAAATGCTTTCGAAAACGTATGAAGGGAGTTAAAATTATTTTATATCTAACAAAAACACATAAGTGGAACCCTGAAAATTTGAGCTAAATTATTCAAATGTTGCATATAAAGAACATCAAACTTTACTGACGTCGTTGGCCTTATTATTCACTCTTGGAGCAGTTGTTATGGCGGCATCACAGTAAGCCAAAACGTTTCATGAGTATATATTTCAGTCTAGCTCCAGTTTAATACTCAAGTCGCATACAATTCCTGGTGTTAGCGTCTGAACAGCCGTGAAATGCATTATACATTTTGTCGCATATTACTGTCGCTTCTATTCATATTGTAGTGAACAAATACTAATATAACTTTGAGATAAAGCGAGCCTTGTTCATTTGCCTATATATCTTAACTCATTAAATCCCGCATTTATATTAGTACTTCACGGACTGATGCGGAAAACTATATCATACCGAGCAATCGAACTCGTGTTACTAGAGCATAAGTTGCGCGTCAACTATTCATGGAACAATTTAATAGGTACGTTTAGATGTCGGGAAACGAACCGCAACGTACTTGCAAACATACAGATGACTTATGATTTACTCAAATCAGCACATTGCAAAGTAATTAGTTACCGCCGAAGAGTTTCAGGGTGTTAAAGACTAACACAAATATCCCGTAATGACCGTTGTTCATCATAATCAACGGT
>JASANE010029638.1:0-28243 GCA_030248225.1 Trileptium ribeirensis
GAGGGTCATTATCGCTTCGCACAGGATGGGTTGCAAGTTTCCTGTGAGTCGGCGGTTTACCCCCTGCCCCTATGGTTATGTTGCAACAACAATTTTGTATTTTTATGCTTCATAGAATTGTTACTTAATTGTTAAACATTTTCCGATGCAAACTATGAAACTTCCAAAACTTTTGTTTCCAATGAACAGCATCGATCCAATCCGCGTAACCGACCGTTTCAAACAGTGCATGCTCATATTTGTATGGCAAAATATGGAAATTGCTGATGTAAGGATAGTGATAATTGAAATTTTATTTAAAATACGAAGTTTGCTTTTTCATATTTATCAGTTTTGCCAAATTTTTAAGCTGCATGTCTAAATTTCGTAGATAAAAGTTTGCTTTCACATACTAATAAAACATCTATGTGATTTTTGAACGGCCATAAGTCAAACTGGGGGGGACGTAGCGTTATGTCCATAAATAAGAACAGAACAGCTTTTAGCGGAGGGTTCGGAAGCGGATTGACTGGGGTTGATGATTTATTGAAACATTCAAAATTGTTATTTGTTATGAATTGTGTTTGATTTTTACACAATAAACGTTTACTGTGTGTTGTTGATGACAGAGTGGAGCTTATAGTTTGTGAAGCATTCAAGTCAGTGTTTAAACCTGTATCTTTTAAAAAAATATTCTTAGTCCGGAAAAGTGAAGATAATTTTGTATGTTTAGTACGCGCCTTTATATAACACTTTTGTGATCAGTATTTAAAAAGGCTCATTTGATCCTAAAATAAGGCCGCCCTTCATGTACGCCCTCAAAAAATTTTGAGGTCTTCAAAAAGTAGGGGGATGTTGCCGCCCCTTCCCCAATTTTTTTGTAAAATGTGTCGCAAAATGTCCTGACAAAATTTTGCGCCGTCGGCGCGCCGAATATTAATACAAATTCGAGGCAGTCACTGTCTCTGGCCACATAATAACACGCACAGGACTATTATCCGAAACATTTCCCCTACTGTTTTGCTAATTCGTACCAATTTTTACCGCATGATATTGATTTTGCATTTGTATACAAACATCATACATTTAGTGGTAAACAGCTCTCCTTGACAATATGCGATTTTTTCTTGATACTCGCGCATGACTATGACTTTATATTTCTTGTGTCTGCCGAGACTAGTGCGGAATTTTCACAAGGTTTTTAACGGCTCAGTCATGGGACATTGCATACAGTCAGCGCTTTCTTGGGACAATAGTGTGACACGGTGCACACAAGTTACGACCCATAAAATATAAAAGCTGAAATGACAAAAACACAGAGAATTTTGGAGACGGTGGGGATGCTATTATCAGTTCTGAATTTGGGAAGTCCGATGGAGCACACAGGGCATATTTGCATGTATTAGTGAGATAAATATAAATGACGCGTGATTTGCCTACTGTAGAGCTAAAATTTTTGGTATTGTATGCCCGCTAACAGTTACAACCTGACTTGGGGTACGCGCGGGCCAACGGAGCGCCAGACAGAGACCCACCATGTATTGTTGCGTTCGTCAAGGATAGGCGAATGAAATAAGTGGATGCTTTGCGTATTTTGAAGATTGAGGCAGTAATATTAGAATTTTGTAAAATTAAAGAACTCTGTTATTAAACTCGTTAAGATGTAATATAAAATGAAGATAAAACGGAGGTGCCACCTTTACAGGGGCTTAACGACTTAGCGGACTGATGCGTTCTTGAGCTCATTGATTTGTATTGCTTGTGGGCTACACAACAACGTATAAAACTTTCATTAGTTCACTCCAGTGAGAAGATTAGGCATCTAAAATACCGGTAACAATGTGATTTTTAGATGTTTACGTAGCGAAAGTTAAATTTTTGTTACTATCATTTAGACGAAACAAAGATCACAATCAAAATTAATAGTGTTCGTTTGTTATCCGATAGTGTGGCATATCTAGCAAAATATGCAGTTCGAGTATGGGATACTTCTTCCAACAAAATAAAATATCACAAAGTTGTTCTTTTGGTGAATGCAAATGTTCTGTTAATGTAGACTTGCTCATGATGTCGCGCGATCCCTACTGAACAATAAAGACTCCCGAGAGTGTTGTCGGCGTCACCTAAAGAAGGCAATGAATGTGCATCAAAATTTAAGATAGATGACGTGAGTATCTACTGTGAATAAAGCAATGTTAATATACTACGAACAGCTAAACATAGCGTAAAGTAACGGGTGTTTCTATCAAGTAGTATCATTAAACTTCAAATTACATGATAAATTTTCAACCAATTTGGATCTTTTGGGCCCATTAGAAACACCATGAAACTTTGTACTGGAAAACAGTCAGGGTCTTAAATCATTAACCGGTTAATAGTAACGGGCAGTTGAAATCTGCATCCGTCGTTACGATTACACGGAAGTGACTGTTTCCGTACAAATTTTGTTATTATCAGGTTTTCACTTTAATATTTTCCTGATCATTGCAAGAAGAGTTGTGTCTCCTGCAACCTACACCAGCAAAGCTAATATTCTATATTCCAGTTGCTCCAGTTCAAGGGTTACAAGCAGTTAACCCTTTCCCCTTTCTGCTTGTAAAAAACTACTCCCAGGTTAAAAGTGGAAGATTCGTTAAACCATGTTGTGAGCACAACCACCCGGTACATGGTGTCTTGGACACCATGGTGTTTCTGATGGTATTTTAAGAGAGTTAAATACGGTGTTTAGTATTGGTTACGGTTTGGTGTAGACTATACAATACAGTTTTTCTAAAAGTGGTGTAAGCTACACCATCCTGATATTAACACCTTGCGTCTGTTTATGGTGTCAATTTATGGTGTCATTTATAGCATAAAATCAATAGGTAGTTTTGGACCAAAGCGCTTCAAGAGCATCAGAAATTCTGTGGAAATTTAATAAAATTTTGTAAAGGTTGTTATAAAATTTGGAAAAGATTTGGCTACAACGAATTGGCGAAATTTGTTCGGTGTTAACAGCAGAAATGCGAGAATAGGTGCCGTTTCAAGAAGCTGGCGAAAATCATGAGATTCTAAAGCTTTCGAAAATTTATCCCAAAGGGCCCCCTCCCACATGAACCATTTGCACCCTAAGCGGACCACCCTGTGATTTGGTGCTTAGATATTATAGTTTAGTCTGCCCAGGTAACCCTGAGGGGCGTTACGTTAGAACGTTAGAAAAAACAACAGCTTAAGAGCTGTGGTTCGGACATGTCTCATATAAGGACCTTGGCTTAGGCTAAGACTACAGCTTAGGCTAATAGTATACCGAGAAATCTATAGCCCGCGATGTCTCCTATGTCATCTGTGCCATTACATGGCAGAGGTGTCCTATGTCCTTCAACTTAGTAAAGGGAAGATAGTCTTTGAAAGGAAGGGCGCCGGGGAATCGTCAGAGCCCACCATTTTTCCTAGTTTTCCCAATAAATAGTTCCTAATTTCCCCTATTATTTTTACTAATTTCCCTAAAATTTTTCGTCTTTTCACCCTGTTTCCGCCAATTTTCTATAAAATTATCCACCCGTTTCCACCGCGCAGCGGGAGTGGTGTTTGGATGCGGAGTCTTCCGGTGAGTGTAAATGTCGCTTGGAGGAGGTGCCCGCAATTAGGGGGTAATCCCCTTACTCCGTGACAGGACATATGGTATATACTGTATACAACTGGTTGTCGACAATTGGAGGGTAAAACTACAACATGGAAGTTGTTTATATAAATTATACACGTTCCATTAGCGGTGCAAATGCAGTTAATTGTATATTAAAAGCAAGTTACATAGCTAGGCGCTACATAGTTAATAGGTTTTAAAAGCTCGCTTTTAAAGACGATTATCTTCGTTAGAAATTGCCGGGGTGTAGTAGGCTACCAGGGATTCCCGGTGCTAAAATCCCAATTTTTCTCTTTTTTTCACTAAATGTTTTATTATTTGTTTCCCCCAAGTTTTCAGTTTTCAAAAATTTTAAAATTTATAAAATTTAATTTCTTTCACATACCTAATTTGCATAAAAAGCTTTCGTTTCACCCACTAGATAGGTTCTACTTTACGTTCAATTTTATTTTATGATCAGTCTTGCTGGAAGTAGCGACACAAGATCTGTTGTTTCAGTTTATTAGTTTTTTATTGTATTAGTTTCGACATGGATTACATGGCTAAGCGTTGGACGTTTATTACGTCAGCGATATAGTCCCCTTATAGTTTTGTTATGTTAATTGTCAGCGATACAGAGGCTCAAGCAATCTGCTATTGGATAATCTGTTGGCTGGTTAGATTAGTTTGGGTGAAATTATTGACGCAAAGAATTGCGTGCTGTTATACCAGGAATTATCAAGCGCTATTTTAAAAGAAGGAGCCTATACTCGGCTCTTCTATTGGTTGCTATATTCCAAGGGACGCCTATACTCGGGTTCCTAGGGGCATTATTGAGAGAAGGAATACTATACTCGGCTTCCTCAGTGCTTATACTGGAAGGAAACGCCTATACTGGTGTTTCCGAAATTGTTAATCTTGTTTATTGTTTTGTTTATTGGTGCGCAAAGAATGCGCAATATTGTTGCTTAATTTCTATGGATTAGAGTTCAAAAGGGCATCGCATAGAGAAAAACTGTGAACGGTGCCAATAAAACTTAGTAGGAGCGATAGGCTAATAAAACGTATTAGGTTAGTAATATTTTTAAAAATTTCGGCCCTTGTGTCGAGTAAGCGGTAACCAGGGCGATAGTGCAGGTGGAACATGAAAATATTTTTAGTGTGACTGCGTCGTCTGGCATCCGTCCGGGGTCGTCGGCGTGGAAGCATTATTCTTGAGAAGACCGGGTGAGTAAGGGGGCTGGTTCAGACGACCAACAACTTGAGCACCTTACCTAAATACCAGTATCGTCATCCGTCCGGGGGCATACGCTAAGCAAACTTCAACTGCATAGAAGTCGACCGCTTCTGTACAGTTTTATTAACGTGGTGTGGCTTTCGTCCGGGGTCGGCCTGTTTAATATAACTGGCATTATTAGCGTAATTCTCGAAGTTCGCTTGAGCTAAAATACGGTACGAAAAAACGGTACCGAGGGTTTTCAAAACGAGCGTCGAGGATAGTACGTGAGTCTAATACGAGTAGCAAATCAGTGCCGCGAGTGATCTGTGCTATAACGGTGCCTTAACATCTTATCGTTTTGTAATGAACATTCCATATCCGTGATGTTGACCGACTTTCTGGAACTCGAGCACGTAGAGTCGAGCAAAGATCACGCCGCATCGCAAAATATACGGCACTAGCTTCGCTCACGAAAAGGGACGCGCGCCGCACCAAGTGCCCCAACAACTAGAACCTTACGATGTTTCGGTGACGAATCCCGCGCCCCGTTTTTAATTCCGATAGCCGACATAAGGGAAAATCCCGATCCAACCCCTACCCCCAACAAAACAAAATAAAACAAAAATGTTTTTCATTTAGTCTTATTCAGGATCTTGTAAACTGTCGGGGAATTAGTAGGCTACCAGGGGTCCCGGCGTTAAAAATCTACTTTTTTCATACTTTTTCGCTAAATAGTTTATTATGTTTCCCTCAAATATTTAGTCGTTTAAAATTTCAAAATTTATAAAATTTATATAATTTTTTTATTTTTCAATTTGCATATTTCGCATTTATTACCATTGTTAGCTATGTACAATTAAGCTGGGTTTTATTTCTTTGAAGTCAGTCTTAGTTGGGATTTTGATGAAGTAGCGGCATCGAAGCGGAACTTTCGGTTACATGTTATATTTTGCTATTATGTTTTAATTTTGAACAAGACTACCTAGCTAGTCTCGGTTAGCAATTTTTGCCATCATAGCGGCGGTATATTAGCGTATAGTTTCGGAAGTATTTCAGAGTATATTTGTGGTGGATTTTTGATTATCTTTTGGATTATTTGCTTACGAATTGGTTTTAGTTCATGGAGAGCGCAAAGAATTGCGTATGACTATACATTGGTTCGGCTTTTGGTCACTTATATAGAAGGAGCTTATACTCTACAATTCGGTAGTTGCTGCGGATACAGGAAACGCCTATACTCGGATTTCCGTGTTGTGAACTGGTTGATTATTGTGTTAATATTGGAGCGCAAAGAATGCGTAGACCTACGGCTGGATTATAACCGAGCAGGGTTTTGAGAGGCATTGGACAGTTAAGCGCTAGCATGTGGCAGCACAAATGAGTAACCGTAATTTGGCTACTATTTACTTAGTAATATTAATTCCCTATAAAAATCAAGTAGTGGCAATAATCATAATTAGGGGCGATAGAATAGCATAACGCTAGAATTAGTAATATTCTAAAAATTTCGGCCCCGTGGAGTCGAGTGAGATATAACCAGGGCGAGAGTGCAGGTGCGTCTCGAAATAAACTAGTAGTACTATCACGTCGGGGGCAGCCGTCCGGTGTCATCGGTGTGGGGCGCACTATTCTTGAGTAGACCGGTTGAGTAAGAGGTGGGATTCGTTCAACTGCCTCGTGAAAACCCCTACCTCTAAACCATCCTGAGACCGGGCAGTCAAGGCCAGGATTGAGCAAACTTCAACTACTTAGTAGTCGACCACTACCGTACAGGTTTAATAACGTGGTTTGGCAGCCGTCCGATGTTTACCTGTTTAACATAACTGACAGTATTAGCGTAAATCTAAGGCTTAGGTTGAGGTACTCAAATAATCGCATGGTTGGCAGCCGTCCGGTGTTGCTGTATCAACCAAGACGGCCTTAGTAAAGTAACAAATAACATAAATCTTAAACACTATCTCTCAGTTATAACCCTTAAACATTAGTTGCTATAACTTAGGATTAAGGACTAGGTCAAGCGCTAGGCAGCTTTAACATAACCTAAGGATTAAATATTAGATAGGGATCGTCGAGAGTATTGAAATCAGTGGCCAAAGTGTGCGCAATTTCGAAAGTCAGGCTGTGCAATAGTGAAGTCACACTGTGCAAAAGAGTCCGGTGGAGTACGAGCGGGAGCTGAAAATAATCTATTACTAAAGAAAGTACCGCCGTTTTGGTTACGAGAGCCCAATTAACTGTTATTGAAAAACTAGCGCGAAGCTTGTGTGAACCAAAATACGGTACTACAGAATAGTGCCGAGGATTTTCGAAACGAGCACTGAGAAGAGTACGATGTTTATAATACGGTTATCGAAACTAGAGTTGCAGCCGGGTCCGGGTATTCCGGGTATTTTTCGAAGAAAAATCCGGGTCCGGGTCCGGGTATTTACCTCCAACAAATTCCGGGTCCGGGTCCGGGTATTCTTCCAAAGAATATTCCGGGTCCGGGTCCGGGAATTGTAAAAATACCCGGACCAAAGTTCAACAGTGTTTCTGTTGCCATATATACGCATTGAGCAAGGGCGTTGGATCATGTAAAGCGTTGAAATGAAACAGCATTCGTTTCTTGATATTGCGTTTATACCTGATCGCGTTCGTTAGCGTGTAGCAATAATTGCGTTCTTTTGTGCAAAAAGCTAAGGTCAAAAATAAGGTGGTTAGGGCTGGCAATCGACTCCGAATGTTTTGTACCTATCTACTATATATACGACGTATAGCACGAGAGTAACAACGCATGGTTTAGAAACCGAGACTGAAAAACCTTGTGACAGTTCGTACGTTGTTAACGCCTTGCAAAGATATGTAAACAAGCGAGTATATTTCTATTTTAGAAGCGAGCCTAGGAATTTCAGTATTCTCGCCTCTAGTAGGTGCGCGTCTTCTCCATTGTTTCGACATTATGGCCCTGGCTATTTTACCCCCTTACAATTTTTATTCTCTCGTCAACTTCTGGGTATTCCGGGTATTTTTGTTTCAAAATTCCGGGTCCGGGTATTTGCCTCCAACAAATTCCGGGTCCGGGTCCGGGTATTTCTTTCCAAAAATTCCGGGTCCGGGTCCGGGTATTTCTTTCCAAAAATTCCGGGTCCGGGTCCGGGTTCGGGTATTTCTTTCCAAAAATTCCGGGTCCGGGTCCGGGTATTAATTTTTAACTTTTGCAACTCTAATCGAAACATACTGCCTCAAGCGATCTACTCTGATAACAATGCTTAACCTTTTATCGTGGTATAATAAACATTCTATATCCGTGTTTGTTGCCAAAATATTTTGAACTCGGGCACGTAGAGCTGAGCAAAATTACGCTGCTACACGAAATATAGGGCACTAGAATCGCTCACGAAAAGAAGACTCGTGCCATACCATGCGTCCCACAGGCATTCTACTTGCCACACCTCGAACCGCACAATCCTTCGGTGACGAATCCCGTCCCCTTTTTAATACCGATAGGCGACATAAGGAAAATCCCCATCCGACCCCTACCCCTCACGATCATTTAAAATAAAACAAAAACGAGCGGATTTAAAAACGAGTGGCGCAAATGTTGGGTAGGGTTTGGATTCGAACGCCAGACAGCCCGTTCTTGGATTCGTAAGGAGCTGGTCTACCGTCAGCTATCCCTGCTGTTGCGGGTACGGTAGGATACCAAGGGAGTTATTGGTCCCAAAATTCTCCAAATCCCTAAAAACACAGGTTTATATTATTTTATTTATCTTACTTTCTCCCATTTTAGTACTTATCTCAATTCCTTAAATTTGCCATATATATATGTTTTATTATTGTGAAGATTATGCTAATTTGGATACTTAACCTTCACTTATTTTTCTGTTTGGCTAACATGTGTTAGTGAATTTTAATTTAATGTACAGTAGTGTCGTAGTATGGCAGTTGGGAAGCCGCAAGCAGTCGTATGATCCGGAAGTTAATGTTTTATTTCATTATATACTTTAATTATGTTGTTTTAATTGCGGAAAGCGGTGACCTAGAAATGCGTTTAATAATATTACGTGTGATGGTGATCGTATTCCGGCGCTAGCAGAGTTGTTCCGAGTTTGCGCTAGTAACTTTTTAATGCTTTGCTGTACCTGGCTTATAGCTTACGAGTCAATTGAAGTTTTAAGAGTGGTACGCAAACCCGATTTTCAGGATATAGGTTGTCTTGATTGGTTTGGTTACGCATTGCGTACGGTCATCAAGAATTATTTATATAGGTTTTTCCGTAGGTTGAATACGATGGTTTGGTTATCTAGAGACCAGCATAAATACTTGACTGGGCTCTCAAAAGTGGGGGTGTTTGGGGATTGTCTGGCATTTTCAAGTGCTCCCTGGCAAAATGGCGTGACCCTCCGATCGTGCTTCCCCGATTCAGCGCCTTTTGGCAATTTTTTTTGTTTCTGATTGGTAAAAATACCCCCACTTGACATAAAATTTGATGCAAATAATAAAATTCCGTACTTTTGTCAACATTTGGTTCAAAATACTTTGTTCTCCGTGAAAGCGTTTGTGACATGATTTTTAAGCTTTTCTTTTTTAAAATGCCCCCCCCGCGGGAAAATTAGACGCCCGCTGATTTTGAGCCAGGAGTCCTTGGTTCATGGCCTCTGGTAAATTTTTAGCGAATGGAGAGCCCAGCTTGATGTGTTGTCAGTTTGTTTTTTGTTGGTTTAGGGTCGAGGAAATTTTAGGGTGGTATATACATCAAACGCAGCCTGTTACAGGTGATTAAATAAAAAATAAAACCACGTGCGCTCCGTTTCACCTCCGCTTGCGAGATGCTAGTTTAATATTTTAATTCCGTGGGTGCCTTGTTCGCCACTGGTTAATGTTAGCTTAACATAGCTATTTAATCTGTCCAACGCGTTGATTTCATTGTTTTTGTTGTTAATCGCGTGTGGTTTCTAGCCTGCAATTTGTATGTAATTTTCCGTTTGGGAAGCCGTAGGATACTAAAAATAGGGAATTAGTGTTATTAGATGGCTTATATACCATCTAATTACCTGGCTATCCTATCTTCATATATATTAAGTTTTTGGCCAAAGTAACTTTTAGGAGTAGCACTGAAATGCATGCTATGCCGTTCTCGTGGTAAGCTTAAGCCTTAGCGTAAGATAAGATTCCTATATGGCCCACATAGTAAGCCTAAGTCGGGGACTGCCGCCCTCAAACTCCTGTCTAAGCTGTTATTTCTAACGATATCACGTCCGGCCCCTGAAGTTGGCACAGGTTACGTTTATCATTTCTATTAAGCATACGTTTGTGGTAATTGTAAACATTTTGATACCAGCAAAAGCTTGACAGCTAGCCTACAGTATAATAGCAAAAAAGGTCTCAAATTACTTATGACGTGGTGACAGGCCGTAATCTATTCGGTATAGGCGCTTGCTGACGAAGCTCGGCAATGACTGACTTTATCGAAAAAGAATCATAACATGGTTGTTGTACTTCTAAATAAATAATGTCATTGAATACCTATAAATTTAAGCGTTCATGTAAATAGCAATATAAATATGGCTAAACTATTGGGTAAGCGCGATGATACCAAGGACAGCGAGTGTACCGAGCTGGACTATGTCGACAAGAATTACCATACTTTTAACGAAATTTCCCATATCTGTAAGTGGATGATTGTATATTTTGTTTTGAGTCTTGGCGTTGGGAACAGTATAGACGGTTATATTGTTTATTATAAGTAGTCATTATGTACGTCAATGCTTTAGTGCTGACGGTAACACCTTTTTTGATATAGGACAGATGAAGAAATCTCTGGTGCGAAATTTCGAATTAAGCTCGTTAGCTTTAATTTAGTTCGTATGTAATAATGTTGGGAAAGTTGGTGCTTTTGATTGTTTTAGGTCTTGGACAGAGACATGTAAAAATAATAAATAGTATAGAATTACGAAATTGATCTTAAATTCAATGTTGTGTAGTGATTTTTGTAGGTTACGTATAATGTCACGAATTACAAAGTTGAATATGAGTGGCTTTGCTAGAAGATAACGATTAGGCTAACTTTATATTTTGAAGTTGTAGCATTCGCACGAAGTGTACCTAGCTTTGGCGTTTGAAGTTGTGTTTTTGCAATATCTGTATAGAGATTTTTATTTCATGGCACGTAATATCGCCGTTGCTTATATTATTTCAAAGTTCATTCTATATATACGTATACGTACTGTTTGTATATTTTTGTTATCTTCAATAAATATTATTTGTGAATTTTAGTTAACATGCGAAATCTCACCCGGTTAACATTAAGCCACAACAAAATATCAGGTAAGTGGTACCGTTTCCGTTTCTAAACAAATTTTACAGCTTAAAAAGTAATCTTGAACCATCTTACATATTGTAGAATAAATTAACTTTGATCATCATTGTTTCGTACGCTAGTCGCAACAGAACCCCAAAGTTGTTTTCTCTTGTAATATTGAATAACGACCATCATGGAAATCAATCTTATCCATCTGAGATCACAATCCATCAAATTTCTTTTAAATATTTATTTTATTTGCTGTTATAGCTTTTGTTCTGTTACTTTAGGCAGGGGGGTAGCCAGGGGGAATACCCCCCGAATTTTTTTACCTTAAAAATTACCAATGGCCCCCCTGAGTAAATTTTTTTTCTCAAATGGACAGCAATATTCCTGTCTGAGTAGCCTGGAAATTGCTTTTTTCGCTTTAAAAATCTAAAATTCGGCCCTGCGGGGCAAAAACACACCGGCCGGGAGGAACGAAGCTACATAAGATCTCGGCCTCAGTCACACCATTCCACCCGAAATGTTTTTCTAGCTACGCCCATGACTTTAGGTAATAACTATTTTCAAAAATCAGTCGAGCGAAAATAATATAGGTAGGTAACGAATTACCATGTCAAAGCTTACTACTATCAGCAATGTTTATTTGTGAACTGGGTGTTGACTACGGATGTACCGGGGCTTAGCCACGGTAAAGGTAAACTTAGGTGCCGGGGCTACTGTTTCAGAAAAAATATTTTTGGTACCAAATTACGTAGTTGAACAGATAAACAATCTGGAGCTTTAGTTGAAGATATAATGATTGCTACTAACTAGTACGGGGGAGGGGGTCGGTACAGTGGTGAGGACCTTTTTTACCTTGAGGACACAAGAATGGATTTTGCTCCATCCCACTCTTCTGTCGGCATGTATGTATATGTCGTATCTATGCTGTATAAATGCTGGAAAATCGAACATATATTACTTTTCGGCTAGCCCCGGCCGGAGGAAGCTTAGCCCCGGCAGAATTCTTGTATAACATAACACTAGATTTGACTAATCGTACAATTTCAGTGTGACTTTTCCAGTTGGATACAATAACGACGGTTTTGCGATTGGTCATTGGTGTTTCGAATTTAGGCTTTATTTTGTTTTGAAAATTCTTCATTTCGAACTTTGCTTTTATACACAGTATGTTTAAGCGTAACGTTGTTTTATGTTTACTTTGCGTTCTAGTTGTTCCGGCTGGCATAGCAGATTTGGTGAATCTGGAACATTTAACATTGTGGAATAACCACATTGAGGTACGTATATATTTGGTGGTGTTCATACGAAAATTTTCCGTTGTACTGTTGTATATTATAGATACTGGCAAATATGCAGTCGTTTTTAACGATCATTATTTATTTGCAATATATCACGGACTGTAACACTGGTTTTATGAAATTTAGGCAGAACAACGCTTTCAGTACTTGTAGCTTTTCTCATCGCCAAGGTGGTGAATTTTGAGTGGTCAATATGCAATTTAGGGAGGCTTACACAGCTACAATGAATATCAACTTACAAAATAAGCCGGATATCATTTATATTTGTTGAATAGTTAAGCAGATATACCAGGTTTTAGCTTATTTAGGGACTGCTATTGGCATGGATATAATACCTTAGTGCCTTAAAGTGTTGCATTAATTCATTTTTGTTCGTTTTAAGGGTATTGACTTAGCCAAAATTATAGCTGCCTGTATGATATTATTTGTCGATTGGTACTAAATTTTATTATCAGAGCGTAGTGTAACGTAGTGGAAATCGTGTATTGCGTCTTTTTGTTTATGTGTGCGATCGGCCGTAACTCGTGAACGATTCTAGAGTTATGTGATATGAGGTATGGCACCTTCGTGGTTCCTCGACCCAAAATTCGAAAATTTGTTCTGACGTCCTGGGCGGCTAAAAAATTTCACTTGGGGTTTTCGGACATGGGAAACTCATTGCCGGTGTTGGTTTTGCTCGGCGACCCATCGTCGTACCCATGGTTCTTCGACCCAGAATTCCTAATTTTGTTGTACCGTTCTGGGAGGCTAATAGCTTGCGCGTATTGGTTTTCGGCATGGGATACTTATTGCAGGTGTTAGTTTTGTATGGTTCACTACGCTCTGCAATATCGATAGAGTTACTAGTATTATTTTTAGAACCAAAGGGTCAGTCATCGACATCCAAAATGTTTTGCATTGTTTTTTTAGGAATTGCCAACACAAATATCGTCACTACCAAAATTGCGGATACTCAATCTCGGGTTAGTTTGCTTTTTTAAGCGTTAGTACTCGTTCACACGTTTGGTATGTGTTGAGTGAAGTTGTACACACATCGCGCATTTGCGATATGTTTAAGTGGTTGTTGAATGCGTAACTTAAATAATTAGTTTGAAAAGAGACTATTAATGCGAAATGAGTGTTTGACAGCTGAGCGAATATTTGTTTTGATTGATGATTTGCTGTGGTCGAGCAGCGATACAACTTTTAAATGGATTACCAGAAAAAATGAATTTTTGAAAAAATTCTGAATTTAATTCCGTCCTTATAAGGAATCGTATCAGAAAATTTTATGTGAGCGCCTCATGTTGTTCATGCATTTACAGAATGAACCGGCTATGGAATTTACCTCGCGGGTTTGGAGCTTTTCCATCGCTGGAACTTCTCGATTTGACGTACAACAATTTGTCCGAGCGAAGCTTGCCTGGAAACTTTTTCATGATGGGTAAAAGTTATATATTATTTATTTCGCTTGATAGTTTAAATCAGACAGAGTGGAGTGGCCTGATGCATACTGCAGGTAGCTGCTGATATCGAGATGAGCAGGGATATGATTTACCATATCCAGATAAATTTGTAGAATATATCAGGATATCCAGATAAGGACAACCTTATCCCAAAATTCCCTAACTTTTAATTAAGTTTCAAAGCCTATAAATGTTAGATTTGGCCATGTAAGACTACAGCTCTGTTTTATGATGTATTAAGCATTTGAGGCATATACAAACATTATTTTAATGACACAATCTTGCCCCAATATTCGCGGCAACAACTTACGCTAAGTAGGCGATTAAGCCTGTTTTAGTTAAAGTATTTAGTTTATCGCAGATGCTGTTTCATGTTATAGTTAAAATGGGTTTTTTATTTTCTGGACTCTGAGACTAGGGGCCTGAGATCCAGGAGTCAGCTGTGACAAGGGAGCTAGGTGAATGTTTTTTGAAAATATCGGTATACACCATGGGTGTCCGTAGGCGGCATCCCACAAACGATACATTTACCCCTGTCTGAGAGCCCACGAGGAAAATTTTTGCGTTCCTTGGGAAATTTTAAAAAACGGATAAAATTTGGTTATATGGTTAGAATTTTTGTAAATCAAACTACACTATATCACTCAAAACTTCTAATGCCGAGTTTTCAGGTTTTCTTTGGACGCAAATATTTTAATTTAAACTGCCGAAATCGGAAAAAAATTACCATAAGAACATCAGCTTGGTGCGATAGGCCGTGCTGAGATAGATTTCTTGAGCGCATTGATAATCATGGCACCGAAGATTTTTCGCTATTTAAACTACTATTCTATGTTGAAAGCTTCATCACCAAAAGTCTAATTCAGACAGAAAATTAAAAAATGAAAATTTCGGTCTCAAAACATCGCAAGTCGGAAGATTGGAAATGTCAGAGGGTTTATCGTTTATCTGTTATAACTAGTCTTAAGTTAATAATTCTCCAAAAATAAAGATGGGGATAAATACTGTGTCTATTATGGAAATAAACAGATTCTGATTCTATAAGTAATGCTGCAGCATAAATTTGTTTACGGTGAAAAGACGAGAAATGATATTCACATAGTTTTGAAAATAGAATTATTTGAGGTTCCAAGAAACCGGTAATCCCAGGCAATCACATGATATATAGCGAAATTTATCTCCTAAAGCCAAAACATGTGCAATAATAACGACAAAACCTCTTTCCAGGAGTCCTTCGAATGAAAGTGTTTATGACTCTGTACCAGTACAATTTAAATGGGCTCATGAGACCCAAAATACACTAAAACAGCAATATCTCACTAAAAGCTCGAGCTATACGAGTGTTATTGATATCATTTTGTACAGCAATTTATACTGCGTGTGAATGCACATTGTGAGTCGTTACGCACTAGACGATATATCTCAACAAAAAAGCAACGCAAGTTGTGTACGTCTCTCTAAATTACTTACTTTTCCACACTCAGATAGTCATAAGCGGTTATATATCGTCATCTATTCAAGCAAAATGGCTGATATTCCTCCCATTTTGTAAATTGGTGCTCAATATGGCTGTGTACATCTGTCTAAACTTTATTCAGTGGTCAGAATTCCCCACGATTATAGTTATCTGAAACACATATATCTACGCCATAGAGTATTGAAAAAAATTTCGTGAATAAAAAATAAGTCAGCTTATTGATAACATTGCGTAGACCTACTTTACGAAATTGTATAATTCTACGCCTCAATATATTTTATAGAATCTCTTCGCGCTTTGTATTTGGGCGACAACGATTTTGAATCGATGCCACCGGATATTTGCAACCTCAAAAATTTGCAAATTGTAAGTTCTAAACGATCGTATTTTTTACCAAATTTAATGAAAAGGATTATCTGCAGCAACGGATAACACTGGACGAGTTGTTTTTTTGCATTTTGCCAACTTATGTTATATGTAAAATCATTTACTGTTCGTATAATTGTTGGTATTTATCATACATGATCGTATGGGGTTACACCACTGAGGCTGGCGCCCAGCCCTTACACGTCGCCCACCCCAACCCCCCAGCGGCCCCAAAGACATTGCGCCTCCCCGCGGATCCTTCCACCATCCCTTCGGATCCTCGTACCGTGACCATGTATGGTATATATGTGTGTGTGTGTGCGATAAATCAGCATGTGCGCCATGTCGTATGGTCGGTCTGCTACCGGGCTTTCATTTTGTATCGAGAATGTCCGATTAGGAAACTTGTGCCTATATTGGTATATATAGCAGATGTGAGTCCAAAACCACATGCGTTGCCGTGGAAATTAAACTTCTATATCCACTCGACGTTTTCTTTTTCTTCGATTGTACAAAAATGATTGATTAAAAATATGTTCCTTGATTGGCATGCACTATGGATTGCGAGAAACATTTTTGCTATTTTAGAGCTAAAACCTATGTACTGATCTTTCAGTGTAATTACTTGCGGCAGAACTATTTTATTGATTGAGCATTGCCACAAATCCATGCAAGCTTTTCTCGAATATGTCAACTCTGCTCGCTCATATCTTTTGAAATTCTAGCAGAATCGCAATTTTAGAGACATGACATCTTAACTGAATTCTGAGTAATTAGCGAAACGATTGTAGCGAAGAATTCTCATTGGCCAACGAGGTAAATTTCGATGGTGTCCGTTTGTGGGTTTTTGTGAGGTAGCACATATAATTTCAACATTGAATATTCATTATTTACGCTGCAGGGTCGGATCAAACTGAGTTTTTGAATGAGCCCAGGAGATCCAAAATACATCTGATAATACTGACACTATCTTCTGAACTGTTCTAGCTATATACATGATATTGGACAATACAGCATCTTTGCAGCTGCATATGATGCACCGCTGTTATTATTACGCTGCATAGGGTGGGTCAAATTGGGTTTTAAATGCGGGCAAAATACACAAAACGGCAATACCTCCGCAACCACTCGAGCTGTATGAACATTATTGATCTCATTTTGTAGAGCAATTCATCCTGCGTGTAAATGCATTGCAAGTTCTTAAGTACGCACTAAACGACTATATCTCATGAACTAAAAAAGCAACGCAAGCTGTGTACGATTCTCTAAATAATATACATACTCAACACTCAAAATCATTCACCACATTCTGGCGACGAGACAAGGTACTAGTGAATATTTGTTTTCGTATTTAGCTTGTGCTGCGCGACAACGATCTCGTTTACTTGCCAAAAGAAATCGGTTCTCTTGCGCGTCTTCGTGAGCTCCACGTGCAGGGCAATCGTCTTACCGTGCTTCCGCCTGAAATTGGTTAGTTTAGAAGTTTAGACAGAAGTTAATGGTTATCGGTCGATTTAAGATTAAGCGTCCCGTCATTTTTGCTCCCAACAACCAAAAAGGGGTCACCCCCAAGTTGTTGCCCCATGGCAAAAAAAATTTCAGAGTCTTGACAAGTTAGATTATGGTGTGCTATTGTAACCTTGAGTCTGCTGAAAATTTGCGCGAAGTTTGGCGTATTATTATTCATGCAGTTTGTATATTTATACCGTAAGAAGTATGCGCATAGACAATATGATTATTTTCAAGGTCAATTTTAATTTCTACCTGTAACTTTTTTATGTTCTACCGCTAACTTATTTTTAGCAACACACGTACGCCGTCCTCTCATATGTCCGAAAGTACTCTCTGAGATTACGCTACTTGTAGAAATATTTCGGCTATTGTTTCAGGCGTTCTGACAATATTTATTTTAATAGTTAGCATTGCAAAATACGGAATTTTGCCATCTAGATTTCGGACTACCCAATTGAATCAGGGGACCTCATGTTAAGTTCCCACATAAGTCCGCTGTCTCTTGCTTCTCAACCACAATTCATTTCCTGTGACAAAATTTTATGCGAATGCAGAGGTCAGTGTCCTAGACTAAAGTGGGAGAGTTAACCATTTAAGCAAATTTTGGTTTTCTACTATTCTACCACTTCAGCGCGTAACCGACTAATACATATGTGACAGAACTTTGTTTATAAAATTCTAATATAGGACTCCAACGGCGTCTAGAATTATCGGGTACTCACTTTTGCAGCTGTAAGTTTAGCGTTTGCTGACCGCGATAGATGAATATATTTTAGCCATGACAAGTCATAAATGTTATTCTGGCTTGTGCACAGGGCCTCAAAAGTTGTGGTGGACGAACCCGGAGGTCTCTCAGGTTAAACCCGGCGGCGTCGCAAACTGGCCGGTGTGCTTGAAATTTCTAGGTACCTTGGTTACATCAGTGTGGTCATGTAAATGTTATGTGTAAATAAAGGTATTTTTGTGTTTTAGACGTTCAGACACATTATTTTACGCTGCAATACCTACATCATTGGTTTCAACAGTAGCAATAACCATTGTAGTGCGTATAATAGTACCAGCATTTAATACAAAATATGGCGAAAATTTTTGCCAAATAGAAATTTTAACCCCGGGGTGCGATTTCTTTAGCAGTTAAAATGCGGGCTGAATTGGAGGCCCAGGGAAATTAGGACTTGGGGCATCTAGATTTTTAGTGGGCCCCACCACACGCCTATTATGGACTTATACTATTCATCAGTTAGTGTTTGTGTTCTAGTGACAAGTGACTGGTAAGTAAAACTTTACTACGAAGTTAAATCCTGATCAGACGTATTGAACTTAAAATACTTTATAAAATTATGTAATCATATATATCTTGTTTGACAATACAAGGCGTATTAAGCAGAATATGCTTTAGGATTTTTGAGACTCTAAATAACGCGACACGCAGTACGTTACGCTGTGTTATCTAGGTATCTTCGTTTTCCACAAATCGAGCAAACGTTTCTTTATGTCTTTAACAGCAGCAGGTTATTATGACTACAACTGGATGATTATCATCAACATGTGTGACAATGTTATTTATACAATAAATGTATTTACAGGCAACCTGGACCTAACCGGAGACAAACATGTTCTAAAGTTGGACTTTAATCCGTGGGTTCCGCCAATTTTGGAACAACTTCGAATCGGCGTGCCTCATGTTATGGACTACATAAGGACCGAAACATACAAATAGTAAGTTGTGCGACGACGAATTCTCAATAATCGAGTCGTAGCAGTCTTTTTAAATTAAGCAATTAAAGTTGTGACATTTTAAGAATTATTTACTATCATAGCTACATTTGAAAGCTAAAATTGAAATATTTTAAATTTTGATGTGTCTTGATTGAGTATGGAAGATATTTTTAAAACAGCAATCATACACAGTGTTTTCGAAATCTGTTAAAGTTTCTAGATACGTCTTCCTACATCATCTATTAATTATTACGGATTAATAGTTACCATGTTGTAGGATCGGCCAGAATAATCAGAAACGTAACGTTTATTGAAACTGAGCGAGCATAGTTTCCACTGAAGGCGCTAGAGGGAACCGTGAAAATTTCTTTTTGTGTATTTCTGTTATTCATAACTCATTTTCGGATGAACGGACTTTGAGAGATTTTTTGTTGGGTAGTAAAAGTATTAGGATGTGCACTTCGAGCAGCTCCGACCCTATCTTCGAGGTCAAAGTGGGAAAAACATGTTTTAAGGGTCTTTACAAAATCTGGTGATACGAGTACCAGTGTTTCGCAGCCCGCATATCGCGACATAGGTAGGCTTCGCATCGAAAAATGAACCAGAATCACCTCATCGAGACCTACAACTTTGCTGACGACGACCTTTTTGTGGGACCACTCCCTGGGCCACCGTGTGGCCGAATACGGTTCGTCATCCATTTACCAGAAATAGTGTTTTTTCAATTTCCGACATGTTATTGCGCGTTTTTACCTTACAATGAGTGCCTATTAAGACATCAAGTACTCTGAATACGATGGTTATGCTACTTAGAGTCTAACTTGACTATATTATACCTTTCGGGGGTTTTATTGTTGACGAACCCGATTTTCGAAATGTGCGTTTTCATTTGTCGGTTTATGTATTGCATACAAGTCACCAAGATTTGTCCGTAGGTTTTCAAATAGGCTGAATACGATCGTTTGGTTATCTAAAGAGCCCAGCACGAGTATTTTCTGTCTTTTTCAGACGTTTTCATTGGGTTTAGGGTCAATGAACCTAATTTCTAGAAAATAGTTGGTCTTCAATAGTTTGGTACACGGCATCAAAAACAGTCTATAGAGGTTTTTCGGTATGCTAAATATAATGATTTGAATATCTAAAGTCCAGCGTACATATTTATTGGGTTTTCAGTGGTTTAGGGTCAACAAATCGGATTTCCAGAATATAGTCTGTCTTCAGTTTTTTGGTTACGTATTGCGTACAGGTCACCAAGAATTTACTATATAAGTTTTGCGGTACGCACTTTGGACAGGCCAGTAATATAGTCATGGCTTCAAAAATAGTGTATATAGAGGTTTTTCGGTATGTTGAAAAAATTAATTGGTTGTCTAAAGTTTAATGTGCATATTTCAAGCCTTTTCATGGATTTTCAATGGGTTTAGGATCAGTTAACCCGATTTTCAGGATATAGTCTGTCTTCAGTTGTTTGGTTACGCATTGCGTACACGTCATCAAGACTTATGTATATAGGTTTTTCCGTAGGTTAAATACGATGGGTTGGTTATCTGGAGACAAGCACAGATACTTGCTCCGTTTTCAGTTGTTTTCCGTGGGTTTAGGGTCAACGAGGTTTTATGGTTTTCAATGGGTTCAGGTTTCAAGAGGTTTTAAAATTGTACATTCATGAAACACAGTCTGTTACAGGCGATTGAAACGCTCGCTCCGTTTCACCCTCGCTTGCGAGTTCCTAGTTGCATTTGGTAGAATACTTTTGTTTTATAGAACGAACAGTCAATGTCGCACATACATTAAGTAGTAATGCAGGTCATATATAAGTGTGAAAGAATACGCTATAGAAAGGTGTAAAAAGAAAATGTTGACTATGGTTATGTAAAAATGATTATATTTTTGAATTCGGTTACAGCACATGTTTGTAACTACTGCTAAAATGCCGAGCACAGTCGTTGACACCGCGCTCTTGTTGTCTTATTAACAAAAGTGTTCCTCTCTGATCATTGAGCAAGAGTATGGTGAAGACTGAAAACAACTACTCTGGACAACGGGACAAACGTCTCAATGTCATTCGCAAAAGTTGTCACAAGATAGGACAACTCAAATAATAAGCTGTACAAAATGCATGGTTTGACCAAAATCATTTGCTTCCATCATTACAAATGTACAAGCTTATAAATCTGTCGATGTCCGCGACTACAGTTTTCAACCACCGTTCTCTTAGTCGGGTGTTCCACAATCAACATCTTGTGGATAATGGGACAACAAGAGTACGATGGTTGTAGACAGGTTACCAGCAGTTGGATGTAAACAATTATTTTTGATAGAAACAAGTATTTTTGTACAGCTTATATTGAGTTGTTAATTTGTTATAAACTTTGGTGCTATATAGCCCTGTTTCGTAAGCAAATGATGTATTTTACTACCGCGATTGCATATAACTTTATCCTACTTATTAATATGATGGATGTACTATATGTATTCAGTGGCGTTAGCACTAATAAATTTAGTCACAGTTCGTGTGAGCTATAGTGTTTATGCACACAAGAAAAATAAATTTTGCTATACTGAATGCAAATTGCTTCGGAGATCCGATTCACAGTAAGCTGACCTGTCTAGAACCATTTTTAAAATCTGGACTGGACAACACGATCCTTCGCAGTGCCTGTAAATCTCCTTATTAACCTAATATCGTTTCACAACAACTTTTGATTACTCGCAACCGTCCCTTAGGACGGTGATGATGTATAGCTAATTCAGCACTTTTAAAATTGGTAACAGATGTAACGTAGTTAGCTAGGTCGCGCAACTACATACGTTGATGTTGTAAGCATAAAATGTATTGATGAATATAGTAGGAATGAAATTTGTGTTGTAATACCATTTTGTGTATAGTAAAAGTGAGAAGTTAAAGCGGGTCGGTGATGATATATAACTAATTCAGCACTTTTAAAATTGGTAACAGGTGTAACGTAGTTAGCTAGGTTGCGCAACTACATACGTTGATGTTGTAAGCATAAAATGTATTGATGAATATAGTAGGAATGAAATTTGTGTTGTAATACCATTTTGTGTATAGTAAAAGTGAGAAGTGAAAGCGGGTCGGTGATGATGTATAGCTAATTCAGCACTTTTAAAATTGGTAACAGATGTAACGTAGTTAGCTAGGTTGCGCAACTACATACGTTGATGTTGTAAGCATAAAATGTATTGATGAATATAGTAGGAATGAAATTTGTGTTGTAATACCATTTTGTGTATAGTAAAAGTGAGAAGTGAAAGCGGGTCGGTGATGATGTATAGCTAATTCAGCACTTTTAAAATTGGTAACAGATGTAACGTAGTTAGCTAGGTTGCGCAACTACATACGTTGATGTTGTAAGCATAAAACGTATTGATGAATATAGTAGGAATGAAATTTGTGTTGTAATACCATTTTGTGTATAGTAAAAGTGAGAACTGAAAGCGGGTCGTCGGTGGCCAGAGATGTGACAATACTCTATTCTAATTGTCCTGGATTGAAAATAAAAATTCAGGAGACTATGCTAAAAGTTGAAATTGAATTTATGTCGAGTGAAGGGAGTTATTAGGACGAGCAACGTAAAAGACGGATATGATTCGAGATAGTCCGATTTCGGATGCTTGACTCATTAAACTTAAGCTATTTAAACTTTCACCAGGCCTTTTTTTAGAATCTCCCTCTGGCTGTGAATTTTGTGTTAATTAGCTACACAATACTCATGCACAAATATGCTGAATATGTCGGAAGCTATTACATCGGAAACAACAAAAAATCTTGATTCCAGATGAGACGTGTCGTTATTTTTAATATAGATTTGAAAATGTATGTCAACTTATATTGTGCATACCACTGTGTATTCGGTGGTTTAGTGGTTAGATACTCTGACCGTGGAAAAAATAACCGGTTCCTGAATTTTCAAACCAAAATTGTGTTCAAGCGTTTTAATTAAAAGTTACACACGCGTGATCAGTTTTAGGGGTTACTCTCCCCTTAGGCTTCAGACCTTTATCGGCGAGAGGCGCCGACCCCCTAACAAGTGCCTCAACTTAACGACGAGCTTTGCTCATTGAAACGACAGCTATCGTAAGCCTAAAATATCCATTTGTTTCCACATGTGTATATTTAATGCAATCTTGCTAACTAAATTTTAATGTATGGTAAATCCTTTAACTGAGCGACATCGTTAATCGGCATCAGAATATTACTATTTATTTCGTATGGAATCAGTTGATGGCGTAGTAAGTACATTATTCAAATATTAAATATCATGTCTAAAATAGGGTATTTTGCCCGAAACTGCTGCTTGTTTTTTGTTTATCACCAGTGAGACCCCAGGAAAAAATTGTATTTCGTGTATTATTTCTGTCTTTGCGTGATATTGTTGAAATTAAAATATTTACATAATTATTGTCTATCGAATATAAAAACCCTAATTCTCTGTCGTACTACTACAGTTTTAAGCATATTAATATTATTTCACAATGAAACAATATCGTGCCATCTGACTGTTTTCCCAGATGTATATTAGTAATTTTTCCCAGATGTATATTAGTAATTTTTCCCAGATGTATATTAGTAATTTTTCCCAGATGTATATTAGTAATTTTTCCCAGATGTATATTAGTAATTTTTCTCAGATGTATATTAGTAATTTTTATTATAACTGTACTGTATTTTTCAGCTTATACGGTCGACACATGGCCGCGGGTGCTCCACCGCCTCCAAAATCGGCCGAAAAAACGAAGAAAACTAGTCGAATTGAGAAAAGCAAGCCCGGGTGCTAACTTTACGACCGCTAATAACAACTTTACAAGACATCGCAATGACATTGGAAATAGTAATTTTTATAGACATTTTCCGATTAAACAGATCAGTAACAATAATTTTGTTGTTGTGTTATTGTGTGTCTTATGCTCTCTGATGTTGCTGCATGTTGACGACCAATTGGTGTTTTTTACTATTAAATTATGTTGAAAATTTTATCAATTATTTTTCTATGCTCATAATATGGAAACAATTTGGTGCTCGATATTTATAAGATTATCTTATTCTATATGTATTTAGTCAAGATTGATAACAAAAGGCAATAATATAATTGATAATTATTTTTAAACAGTTTATTTTCAAACAACATTTCGTTTTTTTTTTGTTTTAAAATATTTACGGTCTAGTGTGTGTCTTGTTTTTTCAGTCATCATACATCTAACGGATTTTTCAAAACATATATAATATCAGCGTATACTGCTTGTCTTCTGCTGGTATCTGTATGTTAGGACTGCATAAATGCAGCAAGAAACGACTAGCGGTTCACGAGCTAATAGTGCTACAACAAACCGAACGTCGAGCGTGCATCCGTCGTTACTACGGTCAGGTAATGATTGAAACAAAATTAGCACGAGAAATACTCAAAATTAATGGTTGTAAACTAAAAGAACGCAAAGTTGTGTTGGTTGCTGTTCGCGTTTTATGTGCCAATGATTCATCCCTAGCTGTTGCCAAAATCAAATTTGTAACTGTCATAACAAAATGCGGATATCATCCTCTACAGAGAAAAATACAGTCATCGTGTTGTCACACATACGTAAGAGTACGCTGCTGAAATTACTGGCGCTTTTCGAAATAGGTAGCGGAGCTGTAACGTCGTGCGGGTGGTGGCCATTATTTTTTGGAAGGTATATATTAATTGTTGGATTCCGATGTTATAAACCCATATGGACTCTTCACATTATAATAATTATACCACACTATTTGGGCTATAAAATAATATGTACGTACATAATATGTGCTTCTGTGATAGTATCAAACGATAGCTGTGTGAACCATAGAGTGCTCTATTCTAGTTAGCGAAAAACCGACATTATGGTGTAGTTCTCATGCAATAATCGTGCCATATTGCACAGTTCTGGCCTCTCCATACCAGGCGGGTGGCCCCAGGGTATTGGAGCTCTCCTCAAGGATTTCGTCGGTTCCTCCAGGTCATGCCCCCATATATATCTTTTGGCTTTCCCTATAGCATAGTCACGGTCAGAAATATGTGCAAAATAATCGATCGATTTAAAAAAGAAATTAAGATCGATTTCGTTCGATTTTATCGCAAGTAAATAAATTTCTTTAAATTTTGCGTTAAAGGAAATTTCGGTCGATTGCGATTAAACTAAATGTCGATCGTTTTCGATTGCACTATTGTTTGGCCGCAACCGTATGTTGAAGTGACCTCAAAAATAATCGTCTTAGCAGGAACGGTTATAAATAAAGCCAATGCAACTGCTCACATTTCGAATATGTATGACCAAATCCTAAGTTAAATGACGCGTGGCCTGCAGAAATATGCATTGCAGTAGGTAAATACAAGTAAACCTGCAGTGAACGTGACGGTATTTTTATGTTGTATATTCATAAAAACACAACAAACTGCAATTATGAGGCCACAAGTTGAATCGGGGGGAACGTTTTTCCATCCAGCTAGCATTAATCAAATTGTCCAGGTATCTCCGGATACTCGAGGATCGTGCTACCGCCCCTCGGCTGAAAGCGCCGAGGTAAAATTTCGATCCTGCGAGAAACCAGCATTTGGCATATTTCTAACGGCACCGTAAGCAGGTTAAGTGACTTTGCGTCACGTATTAGCTTTCGAGCCTGCCTATTCTTAGTTTCGTCGCCATGATTTATTGGTTTTAAATATTTTTTATTTCTGGCACATATTTAGTAAACCCTCAGAGTAATTATTTTGCAAGCGATTTGATGTAGACATATACATCTAGCTTAACAGATCTTTTGGTGTTTTTGTTATTATTGTTGACTACTGTTGCGGCTTGGCATAGAATGTTCGTAAAGTGCTGGTTTTTATTTGAAAATTCACAATTCTGTGAATGGTA
The DNA here is from genome assembly GCA_030248225.1 of Trileptium ribeirensis. Classification (NCBI taxonomy): domain Eukaryota; kingdom Metazoa; phylum Nematoda; class Enoplea; order Enoplida; family Thoracostomopsidae; genus Trileptium; species Trileptium ribeirensis. Next base: position 25,797 of record JASANE010029638.1, read on the forward strand.
GTGCTACGCAGTTTTAGTGCCCCCGCTGTCTAACACGTACACTACATTAAATATGATTGTACGAAATTTTTATTTTGGACGTTCGTCGTCTAGCTATAATAGTGGTATATTGAAGGTACTAGGATTTTAGGGACTGAAAACCTGTAGTACGTTTCATTGCTTTCTAATTTATTGAAACATGTGTGACAGACACCATTGGTGATTCTGACAAGCTGTCATATTGATAAGTTTATTTCGTTGTAAAAATAGTCGTTATAGCTATAATTGGAAAATAACACCAACTGGAAAACCATGATTATCTTATTCGATAATGTTCACATAGCTGTGTTGCTGCAAGTCGTTGTAGTCGGTAACTAAGCTGCCTTACTATATGAGGTATTCACGGGACGTACCTTTTAGTAGGCGCTTCTCTATGTCACAATGTTGTTACCCCGATAATTATTATTTTTGTTGTTTTGCTGTGCCTTTGCTCAGTGCACCTATAGCATTTTTGATTGTTTTTACACCCGAAGCTTGAAGGCAATGTTGCTTGTCGATGCTTTATGTTAATGTACTATTCTGTTTGATAGATTAAAATAATTTTAACGAAAAAGAGCTATATGGAATCAGCCTATGATTGTGTAACCATAGTATTACCAGAAATGACTCTCCTTTCGAATCAACGAACATGGAATATAAGTCGAACATAATGTGCTTATAAGCGAACAAGCTTCGAACGATTTTCGTGGACGAATTTCAAAAGCGTGCAACAAATTTTGATTTGTCTCAGAGAAAATTAGAACTAGTAAATACCGACGTAATGCGCATTTTGCGTATGTCACCGCGGGATTATTGGCAAGGATTGCTATACGAGGCGTTTATCAATTTTTTGAGTAAGTGATAAGATACAAATTTATTGTAGCGCTATTCACCAAAATTTTGACACAATGCTGAGTTTACTTTGATGTATAAAAGTATGTGGAGGATTTTTGTATAACCGCGGCTTATACGTATGCCGATAGTATGTATAACGTAACGTTTGTTTGCTAGGATTTCCAAATGGATGGTATGTATTTCGACTGTTCTCTTTTCATGCCCTAGGAGTAACCTAAGTTGCTAAACTTTCACCGCATTTTTTTGGGGAACTGAAATACGAGCAAATTTTTCACTGCCTAAAAATCTTCCAATTGCTTCCAGCTGGTATAAAAGATAATAAATGGTTCTAAGTTTCCTCTTCTAGTTATTTACAAAGATCTTGGACGTTAAATGTTACCACTGCGGTTCCTCTAACTTTGAGGGTTCGGCCCTATTGGTTTCCCCATCTAATTACTGGAGATCCAGGAATAATAAATTTTTTGTGGATTAGTAGAGAAAATATGTTTGCTGTGTATACATTCGACTAGTCGTTATATAGTTGGTATGTAAGCGGAACCGCAACATTTTAGCTTTACATTATATTGACTTTTAGTAGATATAAAATGGCGGTTTTACCCCCCCCCCACACAGTGGTGGGGGAAGTGGGGTGACAGATGTATATATACGTGATTCAGTTGCTATGGTAGCGTACTAGTAGTTCCATAAACTATATATTACGAGTCGCTGAATAATGTATACCCCACACAAATAACCACATGTGGGGTATATATATATTTCGGTTGTGACATATTCTTAAAGATGTTTATAACCCCACACATATTTGAAAAACATGGTTCATCGGGGGTTGAATCATATTTTTATGGTTCACAATATACAATTATTAAATTAATTAATAAAACTATTAACAAACCTGATAAAACCATAATTAGTAATAATAACCGGGTGGTGGTGGAGAGGCGGTTTGAAAACATTATAGGAAACTGTCGCGAATCTGGAGATACTGATCGAATCCGGGTTGTGATGGATACGCGTCGCAATGTCGTCATTACTGCATATCCTGTGGGGTGAATTTCATGTATGTGGGGTTGATATATGGCTTGTGTGGGGTAAATATCGATGGTGTGGAGGTAAAGTGGGGCCTGTTGGGTTGACATATGATGCTGTTTTGACAGATGGTGTAGACGGTTATTTAATCAAGACTTCACTGGTTTTGGATTCACTTTCAAGTTTGTTTTTTACACTCACTTCGTTATGGCTTTCACTCAGTCTGTCGGCAATTTTGATTCGCTCAATGTATTAGTCGACCACTCGCTGTTCAACGACGACGACTCGCTGTTCAACTATGCGCTGCTCAGCGACAATTCGCTTTTCAACGACAGCGACGGTGGTAACGTTCCAACAACCAGCGATGCCGTCGAAGATCAACTCGACAACGACCTCGATAGACGAGCGGACGCGCAACGGCTGGCGGATATGGTCTACGAGCGGATCAATTTCGATCGCTGCGAAGATCCGCACCTGATCATCGAGAACGAATTCTGGAGTATCCTCCGTTCGATCATCTGCATCGATGTGATGCAGGTGCAGAAGCT